>JASAMW010007276.1:0-48882 GCA_030247985.1 Epsilonema sp. ZAB3_2
CAGTATGGTTTTGTGTGGGTTCAGGAACTGATATGTAGCTACGTACAATGGAGCTCTAAATAGCGGTTCTTGGTGGGTTGCTCACACTCGTACAAGCGTATTTGCTTGAAATAGTAAATGGTTGTAGCAGTAATGTGCAAGCGAAATACTTTTGCGCGAGTTTGGGGACCTGTATGTGGAATATCCTGCAGTATTCGCTACTTGCCCTAAGATTCCTGGGTGGTCGCACCACCCGAGTCAGAGCGAAAGTAGCGGATATGGGTGCACAGCCAGCCCCATGTACTACATTCAACAGGGTTCCTGTAACTACTGTACCTACCTAAACCTATATAACCTGCGTAAGCTGGTCAACTCGTAGCTTTATGATTTTTCTCTGTTCTAGATTGATGGTGAAGTGCTCCTTTTGCTAACGGAAGACGATCTGAGGAAACCTCCGGTTTCTATCGAGGTTTTGGGCGATGTGAAGAAGTTGGCCAACGCCATAGAACGTCTAAAAACTGCTCATCGATGCAATACTAACAGCAACAGTTCTGTTCAGTACAGCAGCAGGAAAGCTGCCGAGAGTTCACCGGATGCAGAGAGAAAGAAGAGAGAATCTCACGTGTCGACGATCAGTAGCAATGCACCCAGCAGCAGCCATCAATATGTGCAGCAGCGAAATTTTCAGCCTTTGCAAACTTCCACTCCGCAGAAGGAACACAGGTACCTATGCTTGATTTTATGTAGGGTACTATGGGGTAACCCCTGCCAGGGTGTGACGTGCCGTTTTCCGTATGGCGATAGCCGGGCCCCGAAAAGGGGGGAGAGAAATAGGACCGAACGGGAATCGAACCCGTTACCCTCGGACACAGCTGCGGACTTAGGCACCCCACCAGGGACCGGTCCGGAGACTTTTGGCTAAACTCGCCTTGCATACCTAGAACTAGTTTACGTACACTACTGGCCTCAGACGCTATTGCCATACGTACGCAGTACGTAACAATGGATAAGTTTGGCCACCCAAATTTCAGGGCTCCAATCTCAGCCACAAAATGGAGCAATTGAGACAAGTACAAGTATGATATCATGGCGCGTTCACCAGGCGTCCGTCACGTCCGTCCATCAAATCCGTAACGGACGTATCTAGGAGTACATGGCACACCGCAAACAACCTTTCTCCTATAGTAGAACAAGAAATTTCATGAACCATTGAAATTTTTTCTCAGCCAATAAAAGACGTAGAGCACAGCGGTCAAAACTTCCACGGCTAACTTTAGCTCGCCGTTCCAATAAAAAAAAAACCGTTTGTCTCCAGCTGCTCTCAGTGTCGAGACCTCGCCGATTTTCTTCAGCACTGAAATCGTGTCACCATTTGGCAGACGCTAAACCACGCAAACCACGACACCCCACGACCCTGTACGCCCGATGCGCATTTTCATCGTCTTCATCACGTATGCTTATTTCTGCCATTTTGATTTTTCGGACATTTGCGAGGTTTAGAATTGCCCAATGGTCCACGCCCAATTTGGCGATTTCAGTACTGAAGAAATTTGGCGAGATCTCGACACACAGTGCAGCTGGAGACAAACGGTTTTTTTATTGGAACGGCGAGCTAAAGTTAGCCGAAGAAATTTGACCGCTGTGCTCTACGTCTTTTATTGGCTGTGAAAAAATTTCAATGGTTCATGAAATTTCTTGTTCGACTATAGATACGTTTTACGGATTGACGGACGGATTTACGGACGTCTGGTGAACGCGCCATCAATCAATTCCTTGAACTCGCATCTTTCAAATGAGCTGTTTGGTTCATCATTTGCTGAAACAGAAAGTTAAAAGGAGCTTTAGGTGGCCGGGTTTACCCCGTGGCTGGGTTTACCCCATGGTACCCTTCGCTATTCTCTCTTCAACTATACCGAGTCTTTTTTGCAAAAGAAGATTGCGAATAGTTATTACGCTTGTTACACAGGGCACTAAAAGGGTGACCCGTATTAACCCATCCTCCATTTCGATGGTCGCACCTTGCAAAGTGCTTTTGGGCTTCTTTTGTAGCAGCAATAACGCCGAAGTATCCCAAACTTTCCCGGGCCACTCAACTAGCAATCGACCTACTGCCAGAAGTGACGTAACTGAGGACGAATCACAGTTGATGGCGACGATGTTAACTCATCCTGCAGCGCGCCGGAGACCGGGAGACGATCTGATTGATCAAGTGGAATCTCCCGACACGAGAACCAAAAGCATGATCAAGCTGTGCATAGCGTTCATCTACTGCCTTTTAGCCCTTCTGCTGACTGCATTCGTCATGGTGATTGTGCATGACAGGTAGGCTAGGGCTTTTTAAATTTCTCTTTTTTCCTATGGCGCAAAATTTCTGGCAGTTTATGTTACAATTTTGCGACAGGCCCCATTTTGGCTGGCCTTGTGAATTTACTTAGCGCCTAAGCAAGGTACTAGGCCGATACCATATAATATGCGTATGAATTGGGACTTGTTTGACACATTGTGCTACAGGGTTCCGGATATGAAAACCTATCCTCCTTTGCCTGATATAATCTTGGACAATGTGCCACTGATCCCTTGGGCTTTCCAGATGTGTGAAGTGCTCGCCACTCTCCTCGCATTCACCTGGCTCTTTGTGCTCTTCTTTCACAAACACAGGTAAGCTACCGATGCGTAAGTATAAAGATATTATCCATTCTTGATAATTTCGTAACCACTTCCAAAATCCCGCTGTGACCATGATCCACGGGACTAGGGGACTGGTTAACGGTCATGTTGAATTTATATGTGTACTGGCACACTGTTTTGTTTCTTGCAGGGTGATTGTAATGCGCCGTATGTTCTCTTTGACCGGTACTGCTTTCCTACTTCGCTGTTTCGCTATGCTCATTACGTCTTTGTCTGTGCCAGGGGCACATTTGGAGTGCATGGCTAAGGTACAGAACAGCAAAATTAATGAGACGGCAATCCATGCATTATTTTACCAGTACGTACGTACACATGCTATGTCAATTTCATCTTATGATGTGCGCTCACGCTACAATTACGTACGGTACATACAGTATATGCGCAGCGTACACTACTTGTTTTGTGTTGCAGTCATACGGAAGCTTACAAGAGAAGCTGGCTGAAGCTTTTCGGATATGGGCCGGTATGGGTATGTCATTGAACGGGGTGCGCACTTGCGGCGATTACATGTTTTCTGGACACACTACCGCCATCACGCTGCTCAATCACTTCATTACAGAGTGTAAGCGAACGCTTTCCCATATTTTGATGATTGAAATACAGGAGTCTTCAGACTTCAGACGCAGATGATTAGCCTGATCTTGGTACAGTGATACTTTTACGAAGCTTATCAGATGGCATGGGCAGAATACTGTGGGTGGGGTGCGTAGTCGGACAAATGAAGCTTTCCTATTACCTGGCCCTGACCAAAGCGGTTGTATCATTCATACGTACGTATCATGCCGCGTTCACCAGACGTCAAATCCGTAACGTCCGAAAACGTCCAAGTGTCTATGTGAGTACATGGCACACCGCAAACAACCATGTACTCCTAGATACGCTTACGGATTTACGGACATCTGGTGAACGCGGCATCAATAGTCTTCCATCTGTCACGGCTTCAGATACGCCCGACTCCTGGTATTTCCTGCACACTTGCACTTGGGTGTTGCACATGTTCGGCATCTTCTTCATTCTGGCGGCGCACGAGCACTACAGCATCGACGTGTTCATCGCCTTCTACATCAGCAGCCGCCTCTTCGTCTACTACCACACCCTGGCGGCGGACGCGAGAAACAGGGCGCGGGATGACCAGCGTACGCGCATGTGGTTTCCGCTCCTCTGGTTCTTCGAAAGCGGGGGCCAGTGCGGTCGCATACCTCACCAGTACGAGTGGCCGCTGCCTTCCCTGGCCGATCTACACGCGTGGTTGGTGGCGCCTCTGTTGAAACAGTGGGATCGGCTGCTACATGGTGGGGAGGAAGAGGAAGCTCAGAGGCAGAGTTTCCTGCAGAGAAATCAGGGCAAGCGAAGCAGTCATAGGCAGAGGAACAGGACGCATCACGGAGGAACGAGCAAACTGGATTGATGGATGGATGGAAGCATGCATATGCAATGAATAGGGATTTTTGAGTGAGACAGGCCAGAAGCAAGAATAAGAGAGGAATAGTAGTAGGGTACTGTGGGGTAAACCCGACCACCTAAGCTCCCGCGAACTTGCTGTTTCTGCAAATGATGAACCAAATAGCCATTTTGAAAGATGAGTCGAGAGTGCAAGGAATCGATTGATATAATATTTATCTCATTCGGTCCATTGGGTTGCTGAAATGTGCACCCCTGAAGCTTACCGTAAGTGTCGGATTTTCCATGGCCGGGTCTCTACCCCATAGCGCCCCATAATACAGTCGGTAATACATCTGAATGTCAGTGGACATCTGTCAAGGTGTGGACCTTTGTTAGCAGCCGGTCCACAAGTTTGCAGATATCTATTGTGGTTCAACCACGTAAGGTACAGCAGGCATACGCACAGATTGTACATATGAGGTGAGGTCCTATTGTTCATTTATGAAGCTAGGTTTGCGAGAGTCCTCAATGTGTAAGTAAGCAAGGAGCAGCGATAGAAAAGTGATTATGAACAACAGGGGAATCTGAGGTTGTTTGTTTGTTATGTGTGCGTATTATCTGTTCTTAGGTGGCGGATTGTACACTTTGAAGCCAGCTACAGGTGTTGGTGTAACTTTTAGTATGTACCTAACCTACTAATTTCTATCCGTCTGCGCTTGTGCATGGAGTGTGGTGGGTATAGTAATGTAGCTCTGAGGTGTGATTCCTACTTGTGATAGACAATTTTTTAGCAGGGATAGGAAGTGATTTGATGGCATAGAAATAAGGAAACGGGAATCAATCAATTGTGGCGTAATGCAGGTGATGAAAATGGTGAGGCTTTCATAGCTTTAGCAACCTGCGCTGCTATTATTTATTGTCATGTTTGTTCTCTTTTTTTGTTTTGAATTCGATGTGCCCTAGCTGAGTAATTCGAGAATAGTCACTGATCGTTTGGTTGTTTTGTTCCTCAAATATTTTCCAGTAATCATTCGCTTTGGTGCTGCTGCATATAAAAAGCTGTTACATCTTCAATAACTGACACACATCAAAACGTACAGTACAGTCATAATACGTGGAAACTTGAGGCAAATTTTCCCCAAGTGTCTTCACGCTATTCAGCGAACAACGATCAACTTTCTCATTATAGCCTACCAAGAACTCAATTCATGTGCTCTTCTTATCCAGCTAAGCAACGATCAACTTCCTATACCAAGAACTCATGCTATTATTCAGCTAACAAACAACAGATAACTTTCGTCACAGTCCTAATCCAGGTAACAACTTTCCAATACCAAGAACTCATCATGCGCTATAATCCAGCATCCACCCAACAACGTTCAACCAAAAATATTTGGGTACAACTCTTTTCCATACCAAGAACTCATACGCTATCATATAGCTATAAACAAGGATATGAATTTTCCTTTTCCTAGAATTCTATCTACACTCCTTCCTCCACGCTTTATTTCTGCAAACGGCAAGAAGTTTTATGCTGCTTCCAGTCCGCCCTTTGGCACTCCTTATCACAGTACCGTACTTTCCTACATCCAGCACACATCAATAGTTTACTGTGATTTCCTTCAGATTCTTCCCAACAAAATGAGCACCTACTCTCACCGACCGCTTTAGGCACGTATTTCTTGGGCAATGGCACATGAAAGCGCTTGATAGCCGTGTAGTCCGTTGTAGCAACGGAATGGGTTAAGGGCGCTGGCGGTTTCTCATAGGGAATCGAAAAATTCACGTATTTCGTATCCATATTTTGAAATCCGGTCTCCGTAAGGCAGGAGTAGAGGAAATGAATACGGTCACTACACGGGGCGATTCAACACGGAAGTCTCAAATTGAAATACAAGCTAGCCGAAACATCAAAATCACGAGTTCACCCAGTTACGACGATTTTTTCCATTTTGTGTATGATGGCTGCAGCCTGTGCAGCTGTAAGCAAAGAAACGCCGTTGCCTGTTGTGCAGCCTCTGCTATGTATACATACCGTATTTACCTGTGCATAGCCCCCCCCCCCTATGCATAGCCCCCCCCCTATGCATAGCCCCATATTGGCAAAACATAAAAAATGCCCTATGCATTGCCCCCCCCCTATGCCTAGCCCCATATGTACTGTAGGGTACCTGAACCTACCTGCATAAGCTGGTCATAACCTACACATAGGCACTCCCACACCAAGCTAAGATGCCTATAAGCCTGCTTGGGCGTGTATTGTACTAGAATAACCCTGGTTTGACCTCAATTATGCCCTAAATCACGTGCTTTTGGCCTAAAAAATATGCCTCTGCGCACCTCTCAAAAACATAAAAAATGTCCTATGCATATCCCCCCCCCCCCCCCCACCCCCCCAATGCATAGCCCCCCCCCCTATGCATAGCCCCATATAGGACCTCTCAATTTTTGCATAGCCCCATGGGGCTATGCACAGGTAAATACGGTACTACCAGACAACATGCGAAGCCCGGCATACAGTACGTACGTCAATAAACTTGTGAGCATGATGTTTCAGCAATGAATCAACAAACCCGTAATGAATCGCCCCGCTAAACCAGGCAGCCACCGAAGCTTCGCCGCTTTGTGCACGAAAATATGCTTCAATCAGCGGCAGCTGGACTTGCGCCAAATTGTACAGCAGACAGGACAAATCCTTGGCCACGTGCGATGGCAATTTAGCGTCGGGAAAGTCCGCCATTTTCTGCGCATCTTTCAGAGAATCGCTCAGAAACTGCAGAACCCTGGAGACCTTGAGAGGCATATTCAGCCTTGACCGCAGATCCGAATTCAAGATGGCGCGACATCTTTGAATGTACTCGCATACGCTCAGCTTGTTCACTTCGCCGCTGTGAAGCGATGGATCTAGGCTTAGACCTGCCATGTGCCTGCCAGGTGATATATTTTTATCTGAAACAGGCAGAGGCTAACCTCAGAAAGATTACGGTACGACTACGTATAGGTCAGATAATATTAGAACAAAAAACACGTGCTATTTGCCGCCGGCTGCTTATCGGGCAAAGGAGAGTCATTGAAAAACGCGGCGACAAAAATAACACTTTTTACTGGCAAAAGATAACATACTAAACCTAACTGAACCATAAAAAGAAACTCGTTCCGTTCCCGCTGTAAGCAAAATATTGCACGTAGGCCTACAGTAGCATGAACATCATAGAGTCCAATCCCACCACTAAGCGAATCGATGCCATTGCGGCACGTACGCAAAAGTTTCTCAGTGCACGTAAGCAAAGTACACAAAGCGTGAAAATACAGTGGAATTTACAGTACGTACACCAATTGTGTGCCAGCTCTAGTAGAAGTAGGCTAATCAAATCAGTCATCCTATGAGACAGTGACAGACACAGGGCGCATGCCACATTCTTGCATAATACGTAGTAGGATACCATCCTGGTGCGTACCGTACGTACGTACTGTACAAATACGCCAAGGTGCAGAGTGGGTTAGTGCAACCGTACTACAGTATATTAGCACCGTAAATGTACATACGTACGTACGTACAGTACGTTACATAATGTACGTATACACGAAAGTCGAAAGCCGCCATACGAATAATTGAACATTGAAACCTTCATGTAAAATCTTCGTGCGAATTGCATTACCTGCGAGAAATATTGAACGCAGTGCGTTGCGCACGTGCAAAATTAACCGTTATACCATACCAGCTGTCTCCTAGAGTATACAATCAGGCTTCTAAGAATTCTCTGACTCCTTCTCCTTATTTCTAATTGTTCCTAATTCGCATTCTCTCGTTCCAAGTTTTCCAATTCCCTTCCTTTCTTCTCCTCCTGTTTTCCTTTCCTTCCAATAGGTGGCGCTCCGGGCGGAGGTTGATCGTGTCTATCCCTGATCACACGATAGCTGCGCTCCCAGAAGAGAGCGTTATACGTCGTAGCAAAGGCGATGCCAATATTGGCCATTAAGACGAATCCGTGCCACCTCCATACGATAAGGCCGATGCCACCCAAAGAAAGAGCGGCGCGGTCCACGAATAACTGCTTCTTGTTGTAGCGCAGACGGTAGCACCGATCCTTGATCTCCGCTTCCCCCAGCTTCCCAAACTAAGAAAGCCGTGTTCAGACGTCGAAAAATCGGTGAAAATTTTGTCCAATACCTATATGATAGACGGATAATTCAAAAGCAGATATTTTCAGAGTTTCCGTGGCACCCACACAGACCCATAAAAAAATCTGATAGGTGGCATAGAAATCAAATCGGTTCTTTCCGGCAGCACAATAAAATCAGAAAAGGGATAGGCTTATTTCTGCACCCATGAAAATTGGAGGGGGCGGGGTTAACCATCTTCGTAATCCCGGGTGTCCGCCTGTCCGTAGCCACCCGGCAAACCCCGTCCGTAGACGGGGTGGAAAAACAAACCCCGTCTACGGACGGGGTTTGCCGGGTGGCTACGGACAGGCGGACGCCTGCGATTACCCATAAGCAGCACTCAAGCCACAATAAATTTAAGAGCGCTGTCCTCATACTGGGACTGACGGAGATTTTTCCGCCACAATTCACGTCTGAACCTGGCATAAACTCTGGCTAAAGTCAGCGGCGGTCCTAAGGCGATACCCAGCCAGCATGCGCGTACGCTGAGCTTTCGAGAGTACTTTAGCACCTGCTTCGGTTTTGGATCCAGTTTGTGCTTCCACCTGTACCAAGGTGCCAACAGACAGTAGCCCAGTACGCATCCAGTTTGCATGGTTTTACACGTCACGTGAGCTGCCAACTCGCTGATTGGATACGGAATTGTGATCATATCCAAATCGCTGGTCTCGCCGTCCAATGGTTGAAGGAAATTCTTGGCCCAAGCGTTGCCCATGATTATTTCTGGTTTGGCTAAAATAAGTAATTAGGGTATCATGGGGTAAACCCGGTCGGTATTATTGGTGGGATAAACCCGGCTACCCACGTTGAAAGAAAGGCTTTCAGTACTACGTGGCCGGGTTTACCCCATCGCACCCAACACCATAATGATAATGTGAGAACGGGGCAATTCAGACTTCTTTCTTGGATTGTTGTTTCCTTAATCCTTACAAGGCCGGACACCTGAGATCTAATTTGCCCCTCAAGAAAAGCACATAAAACGCATGCAAATATCTGAATGACAGTGCAAAATGGACATGAAGCCCCAAATCTCAATCCACAACTTTCTTCCGCCCATAAAATTTGTTTATTTCCTTACTCTCCATTATACTGGAATCTCAAATCTCCAACAATATTTGTCCACCAACATTCAAACACTTCAAAACAGAACTAACTCCTAATCACCGTCTCTTATTTCTGTCAATTATTTTCATGGCCGCAGCAAACCGCTTTCTTTCTTGCTGCGACAGCATTTTGCATATGCGCTTTTTTGTGACACGTTGTTTACGAACGCGTCCTTCTTCAATCTTGGCCATCTCCGCCTTATGCTTCTTCACCCTTTGCGCCATCGCAGCCTTCTCTTGCTCCTTCTTATCAGCGTGCACCGTTCGTAGCATTTTCATCAACTCAGAAATCTGATGCAGCATAAAGCAAACACATAAGAACTTACTATTTTTAGAGCTTCAAAACAACAATAACATTTGCACAGTCCCGTTTCCTTTATGAAACGTTTGAAACATTAGCCGAAATACCCGGGTTTTTGTGCACCATTCGTAGCATTTTCATCAACTCAGAAATCTAATGCAGCACAAAGCATGTAAGAATTTACGTTACGGACCACCCATCCACTAAATAACATTTTCACAGGTCCATTTCCTTTATGCCCCCTTTGAAACATTAGCCAAAATACCCGGCGGTTTTTACCTTGCTCTCTTTCGGCTCCAAAATCACAGCCGTATGCTTTGTGATGAGTTTTCCCTTCTGTAGCGTCCTCTGCTTTTCGGCCATATTTTGCGGTGGTGGGGCAGCTTTCGGCTTCAGCTTGTAGGGCAGCTCCTGCTGTAGTTTCTTCGGTATGAGCAGGGGAGCCGGAATGAAATCCCGCTTTTCCACTGGCTAGAAGGAACAAGAAAAGCGCCTCATACATAGGCAATGTGATAGCACGGGGAAATTAGGGCCGGCTAGGGGTAATTCCGGCTACCTCTTCCCTTACTCAACAAGGAGCTCACAAGGATGATATTGATACCACGATCACCAATTTTCTCCTAACAGTTAAAATAAGAAGCGGAATGGCCCGAATTACCCCTTGATGCCCAAATTTTCCCGCACTTACGAATCAGTACACACGTGGTGAGTAAACTCCCGGGGAATTTCCCATAAGTATATGATCGATGAACCATTCATTGATTTGGGAGGCCGGTGAATTCACCGTGAGTTTCAAACTCACCTACCACGTGTGAACACGTAAGAAATATTTTGCACTTGAGAGCAAGTGAGAATGCTCTAGGCGCAAAACAAAACTCGAAGTTCAAACATACCGTGAATTCACCGTGAGTTTACTACTTTACTCACCACATGTTTAGCGCACTGGTGAAGCATCACTCTTACGAGTTGACTCCTCACCTGATAGAGTGAATCCTTCTTTTCCGGCGGCTTCAGTCCTCTCTGTGCTCGGAGCTGTCCCACTGTTCGCATACCTTCCCAGGCCAACTTCCGCTCTCCAGGAAGGAGCAGGTTGATTACGGGCGTGTAGAACTGCGGTATATCCACGCGGTACCACGTGCGCAGAAAGACCAAATCTGCAGACACAACCACAGTACAGAAAGATAAATAGACCATAAAAATATTTTTATTATAGCTAGATCTTCGTCCTCCTCAAACAGATTTGTCGATTCTCACAGTAATATTCATAACAACTTTGAAACATTAGGCTATTTTATAATAGGATAATCTACAATACCATCCAGACAGAGGAACGGAAAGATAAAATAAAGCATAAAAATTTTTATTCAGCGGGCAGGTCGAAAAAAGCAAACATCACGAATATTCACAGTAAGATTCATAAGAACTTTGAAACATTAGGCCATTTTTAACCACAACTTTGCACCATCCAGACAACACAACAGTTGAAATGTGCAAGAAAACATCTGATGGAATCTGATGCGACGGAAACGATAATAAAAGGTTATGTATCATGGACTTTTATTTGTCATTGTTTGCCGGCTTTCTCAGCCCTAAAAATTCCAGCTACCGCAGATTCCATCGGATAAATTCAATTATTCTGATACCATAATAAAAAAGTGCTAAAATCAAATTAAGCCATACCTCGCATGAGAATTTTATCCTCGAAAGTGGCGCGAAAAGCACCCGGGGGCGAGCGAAGCGCCTTCTTCACTTGACCCCGAATCCCGCTCACTGTACGCAGAGCTGCTCCTTCGAATTTCGCCACTTCTAACGCACTGTTGAACATGCCCTGCGCATAAGAAGCAAGCAACTCCATCACAATAGTGACGCACGGTAGTACCCTCTGTCGTAAAATAGATACATGCGTGTAGTAGGGTATTGCGGGGTAAAACCAGACACTACCAAAGCACACTGACTTTGAGCACATATACAGCTGGGTCGGTCGGTAATGCATTGCTCTAGATTTGGCTGTTTTGCATTCTTTAGCACGAGTCATTGATTGTGTAGGCTACATACATTTATTTGGTCATAACATATTGTAATTTTAGGTGTCCGGTTTTACCCCACGATACCCAATAAGTTTTTTACCACAATGAACGCAGATTTCTTGAAGATCTCCTTCGGCGTTCCGATGAGTTTCAGCTTCTTCTCGATCGCCACCGACTTGTCCTGACTCAACACCACGCCTGTGGCTGCTATGCGGAAGCCCTTCTGGAATATACAGGGTGTCTCACGTAGACCTACCTAACGGTTCAGTCTTATAACTTCCGTATTACAGCAGTTATCCAGCTGAAATTTGGTCCCCAGAAACCCAAGAATATACCATTTGTTGTGGCAAAATTTGAGCCAGATAGGTCAACTAGGGATGAAATTACGAGCTTGCAAATTTGTGACCACGTTTTTCAACATTTTGAAATCATTGGTGCCGCTATTGACCTCGACAGCTCCTTGAAGGCTGTTATGGGTGGTAAATCACCTGTATTTTTGAATCCTTTGTGTTCTGGACTGTGGTGACGTTCAGCCATTGTTGTTCCGCACTATTTCCATGTTGGATGAGCTGCTTGACCATGCTCAACAAAAGATTTTTATCCCAAAACCACGTTCAGTGCGGAAAATGCGAAAAACGTGGTCACAAATTTGCAAGCTCGTAATTTCATCCCTAGTTGACCTATCTGGCTCAAATTTTGTCACAACAAATGGTATTTTCTTGGGTTTCTGGGGACAAAATTTCAGCTTGATACTTACTGTATTACGGAAGTTATAAGGCTGGATCGTTAGGTAGGCCTACGTGAGACACCCTGTACAAACAAGGAGCTAATCACCTAATGTTTCAAACTTTCTATAAACAAAGGCGGTACGCTATCAGGTTTATTAAATTGAAGTCACCAATCACCCTCGATCAATATAGACACACAGTATTATTGACCGTCCACCAATACATTCGTCATTCACGAACCTACCACTCGTCCTCTTCTTTCCTACGTAATTTATGAACTAACCCTGGCCTATTTTGTATTCCCTTCATACATGAACTTCCCCTCCCCATATTTCTGGCATAATTTATGAACTCCCCCTGTCAGGGGAGCTTATCATAAAGTACGTCACGCAAAAATTGATTCGTTGTACCTCTCCCTTCCCACCCACGTCACGCTATCGTCACGCATTTTTGGCCATTACCCCTGGTATGCTTATGTACATCATCCCCCTGGTATGTTTATGTACAAAGGTGACACATCGTCACGCTAACGTCACATTTTCACCAACTCCCCTCCCCCTATTTTTGCGTGACGTACTTTCTGAACTGCCCCTGTCACCTGTTTCGCGTCCGACACAGTCTGTACGGCCAATAGGCCGGTATTTTGAGGTGTGACGGGTCCGGCGAACACGGCCTCGCAGTGCAGCAGCTGAGGCGTATACTTCAGCAGGCGTCGTCGGCCGTTGTGATCGTGTGCCGCGTACAGGGCTAGCGTCTGAAAGCGGCGCCAACCCATCGATATGACCAACGGGTCGCGGGTTTTCAGAACGCGGTCGAACCAGCGATGCTTCTTCAGTCGTGCCTACGACACAAGGAACGTAATCCCATAAATTGCGCATACATTCATGTGCATCTGCCACTACAAAGACAAGTTCAAGCATGTGCACTTTTGGCCGTGTGTATATTTTTTGCTGCAATTTTTGACATTTTATTATACCCCGTGGTGGTAAACTGGTGCACATGCAGCAAGAAATATACGCACGGGCAAATGTGCAAACGTTTGGACTCGTCTTAATTCTCAATCATCAAGTAGTAGACTACGACCGTGGGGTAAATCCGGCCATGGGGTAAACCCGGCAACCTAAGTTTTTTGAACTTGCAGTTTCTGCAAATGATGAACTAATTGTTAGTTCATTTGAAAAAGGAGAATTCAAACAATCGATTGATATCATGCTTTCGGTCCGTCGGTTGCTGAGGCCCATTGTACCGTACTTAGTACCTACCAACCTGCACAATGCCGATATTCTGCTCGCCGCTCAGCAGACCGCCCACGATGTAGGGGAAATTCGGGTCGAAATTCTGGACAAATTCCGCCGGAAGCGCTTCCAATTCCAATCGTACGTACATGCCCGGGCGAAAACCTTCATAACGCACGCGCGTTTCGTCGTCCAAATGCTCGAACATGGATCGATTCAGCTGCAAAAAACATTCATCAGTCATCGAAAAGAGGAAAAGTTGCCTGCCTCCAACGCTTCTGCTATTAGCGCGCTACACACGTGGTGAGTCCACCGAAAATGTGGAGATTTCCGAAGTCGCGGACAACTTTCTTTGCGTAAAATACACAGAAATTCTCCCGCAATTTTGCGCAAAAATCCTTTCGCGACTTTGGAAAGCCCCGCATTAGACACAATTCGACTCGCCACTCCAGAGCAGATACTTATAGTCATAGTACCCGGCTGTACCTACATTCGACTGTTCCGCCATTTCCTCTTTCATTTGACGGTAGAACTTGCTCGACTCGTCGTATTCTGCATCGAACATCTGCTTCAGCTTCCGCTTCTTCTCCTGACGAGCCGCTTCCTCCTCTACAGAAAAACATGGAGTAATCATTAGAATATTCTTAATTATTCATAGACTTCGCAAGACCCAGGTGAACAAATAATACCATAAGTGCTGCAACACTTATGAAGTCTTTGAAACATTAGCTCAATTCATCTGGCATTTATTGCTTGCTCTTTCTCATAACTGCTTGAGCGAATGAAGAAAATGCCGTACTCTTTTCCTTCATGTGCTCATCGTCGCTCACTGCTGAAATGAACAAATAAAACGAAAACAGACTGCCACACTTATGAAGTCTTTGAAACATTAGCTCATTTCATCTTTCGAAGAACACTATTTATATTGCTTGCTCTTTCTCATAACTGCTTGAGCGAATGAAGAAAATGCCATACTCTTCTCCTTTGTGTGATCATCGCCGCTCACTGCCGTCATCTTTTCTCCAGTTTCCAATTCTTCGAAGTCCCCGAAAACTTCTTCTTCGTCCTCTGCAACGCAAGATGCCACTTTCGCTTTGTTCGTAGCATAAGTATTTTTTGACTTAACCGATACTGAATATGCCTGCCAACTCCATTCACTGGTGATCACGCGTGACCACGAAAAAAAGAAACTCCATTACTGAAGCTGATCACACGTGAGCACTTCGGTCAACTTTTATGAGCTCAGGTGCTCATAAGTGCTCACGCATTATCACCTTCAGTAATGGAGCTTCTTTTTTTCGTGCTCACGCGTGATCACCAATTAATGGAGTTGGCAGGCATATTCAGTATCGGTTAACTGATACTGAATATGCCTGCCTAAGTACTCCATTCATTTTATGCGCATGCATGCGCATGGAAAAAGGAGCTCCAGTACCTAAGATGCGCATTCATGCGCATTTATGAGGAACTGTGCGCATAAAAGTCGACCGGCACTTCAAAAATGCGCATGCATGCGCATCTATGTACTGGAGCTCCTTTTTTTCTATGCGCATGCATGCGCATAAATGAATGGAGTAGGCAGGCATCAGTATTCAGTATCAGTTAAAATAGCCTATTGTGTACATCTTATTTTTTACCATCATTTTCGTCTTCTCCGCTCTGTTGTTTTTCTTCCATATCTTCAGATTCGTATTCTCTCCCGACAAAACAGGATGCCAACAAATTTCTGGTCTGCAAATCAGCAATCAGAATAGAACGGCGATTACCCCGGGTCAGGCTGCGCAAGTTCAAAGGAGCGTAGGTGGCCGGGCTTACCCCACAGCACCCTATCTCCCAACAAGTAAGCTTACTTACTTCTTCCTGTTCCCAGTCCCAGTGCTTCGCTTGCTCTTGCAGACTCGTGTGCGCTGGCTGGAAAACGCAGGAATCCATCTGATTTTGCTCCATCTTATCCGCGTCAGTCCTTTGTCGTACCACCCTGAACAAACCGCCAAATGCTTCCTCTTCGTCGCCTTCCGATTCTTGGTCATGGGATTCTGCGGATTTTCTTTCCTCTGCAATAGAGAAGGAAACGAGCTGGCCGCCTGGCATACGTGTGAGCGCAATCATTGCAATACGTACGTACGTTTGTGCATGAAATTCGCCCTGTAGAGTATTGTTTGTAACAGCATATTTTTTGGACCAGTTCCGCTTATCGAAGAAATGCGCTGGGCGTACACCCAGCGTATCCATGGCTCTATCCATACATGCAAAGGCATGGACAGCCATGGATGCGCCGGACGTACGCCGGGCGCATTTTCCTTCGTATGTGAATCAGCTATAAACCAAACCGTCTTGTACCTTCTCCATATACAATCCGATTCCAATTGAGCCGGGCAGCTTTGCGTTCTTGGTAGAGTCGAGCCGCTTTCATGGCTAAGCTCGATTTGAAGCTCAATTTCTTGTTTCGCTGTTCTTTTCTGCCAATTTCGTCCTCGTCACCATCAGAATCAAAGGCGTATTCTTCCTTCCCTGTTTCTTCCTGCTCTTTCTGTTCTTGTCGCAGGCCAGAAACAGACGGCGAGCTGTCATCCGATTGGTCCTGCACATAAAAAGTCAAAATGCCAAGAATTCATAAGGAAAATACATACGAAAATGCGAGCAAACTTACACTCTCTGATTTGCTACATGCAGCATAGAGTAACCGTACGCGTCTGCTTGAATCGATAATACGAAGAATGAGTACTGACTGAGGTAGGTACGGTAGAATAGCATTGATATGCGCATGGTACCTCTTCCAATCCACTGTCACTTCCGTCAGAAGATACCGAATCTTTCTTATTGTCGTCATCTATTTCAAATCTGTAAAAAGAAAAACTTATGTTCATTCAAGACCAACATAAAAGTACGTAGTCCGTAAACGAGAGTTGTCTTTTAGGCCTTTGCCCATGTTGGGAATTTTAGTCATCACCACAGCTTTTTCTCCGCGGTTTTTGTGTTCCAATTCGGTGGGAGGACGTGTATACTACGCAGCATGAGCAAAGCCTCAAAGACAATGCTCATAAATACGTCGGTCAGTAGAATAAAACCCCAATAATCAGAAAATCTGAATTCGTGTAGCCTACGTACAAGTTTTGTGCATCCGCCTCTGTCACAGGTCGGGAAGAAGTGGAAAAAAGGCTGAGACGACTTTCGGCCATTTTCGCATCTATCGGCGCTTCGGGTTGAGCCAAAGGGGTCAACAGGTCATCTTTCTTAGCCTACAAATTAATAACAAAAATACAAGTTGCGTTGTGCTAGACAAAGATAACCAGGATAGTCGTAAACAGAGAGAACAGAACCCAATACATTTACACAGAAACAGAAAGAACACAAAAATATGCTATGCAAGTGTACTGTAACGTAGGTAAATAGTAGGGTACTGTGGGGTAAACCCGGACACGGGGCAAAAACCGAGAGGTCCTAATGGGCTATGCTTGTACTTGCCGCTGCATGAGAATTTTTATGTATGAACATGGTAGCTCATTTGACCCAAAAGGAGACTTATAGGCATCTTAGCTTGGTGTGGGAGTGGCTATGGGTAGCTTATGACCAGCTTATATAAAAAGCTTCAAGTACTCTACAGTACTGTTTTGCCATAATGGGGCCATGCATCAGGGGGTGGGGTGGGGCTATGCATAGGGGGGCTATGCACCGGTAAATACGGTATGGTATGCAATGAAGTAAAAGTAAGTAGGTACGTACGTACATCTTTCTGCTTAGCTTTCTTCAGCTCCACATATACCGCATCCTTATCGTACACGATGCCACCCAATCCGGAGAATGGAGCATACACCATACGTTCCCGTTCATTCAGAGATCGTTTCTTTTTCTCATTCGGCAGAGGACATGGATCTGGTAGAAACGTCACGTCCTTCAGTCTGGAATCACCCACGCCTGAAAAAAAGAACCATTTATTTACAACCAAACGGCATGGGTAGTAGGCTGCGCTACACTTAGGGTATATAGATAGATAGGGTACTGTGGGGTAAACCCGGACACGGGGTAAACCCGGACACCTAAGCTTTTCTGAACTTGCCGCTTCAGCAAATGACGAAGATGGTAGCTCATTTGAAAGAGGAGAGTTCAAGAGTTTGAAAGAGGAGAGCTCATTTGATGCGATGCGAGAGTTCAAGGAATCGATCGGTAGAATACTTGTCTCAATCGGGCGTATGGTTGCTGAGATATGCTAGGAGTCCGGGTTTACCGCCGTGTCCGGGTTTACCCCACAGCACCCTACACCGTTGAAAGGAGCAAGGAGGGGCGTCTACTGGCACTAGTCTAGATGTGCGGAGTGGATGGATATGCATATGCGGCTGCTTCACCTGCCTTGCCTTTGCATGGTGTTTCTATCTAGCAGGTAAAACCAATATTTTGATGTTTCATAAGATTTTTTAAAATCAAGACCCAGTGTGTAATTTAAACTGTATCACTTTTACAGGGGCTTGTTACCTAGATTGCGTATAACGTTGGAGATAGGTAACTGTGATTCTTTGGGGGTTCGCACAGTGCTGTGGACCAGGAAAGCCAACTCAGAACTTTGATGCTATAAAACATTGTCATATAAATGTAGCAAAACTGGCACAATGAATATTCTTTTTTATAAGCTGCTTGTTACCTATTATGGTTGCCTTCATCAGGAAGGGTATAATAGGGAATTTTATTTGGATGCCCGCACATCGTGTGGGCATACCAGGTATTGTAAGTTTGATGCTCCATCACACCATATCTCTATACAAGGGTTGTATATTTTTTTTGCTATCATTGATAAGTGCACCGAAGTTGATGATAAAATAAAACTCACCATTTTGTGAGCCTCTTCTACCCAAACGAGTTTATTTATCGTACGTTGGATAGTATAGAAAATTACTTGGAGGCCTGCACATCGTGTTGGGCTACACAACACAAGACAACAGCGTGCTATACACACGTAGTGCGCCATAAATTATTTACCTCGTTCACTCAAGGCGAGTTTGAACATCGAGTTAGTTCTGTTGTGAGTTTCAAACTTCCTCGCTTGTTCACACGCGCCAAATTTACTTTTATACGCCTACTCACTCCCCACGTGTGTAGCGCACTATTCGCTACTTGCGCTATCAAACGTTTTTCAGCGCACTTTTGATCGGTGCGGCGGGTGTTGGGGTCATCAATAAAAAACGCACTAAAAACCGAGGGGTCAGCTCGCTACCACCTATAATTCTAGCGCAAGTAGCGAATAAAATGACCGATGTGATACAATATTCCGCATACCAGGAATGTGAACGGCAGATCTGTTGATGAAATGCGTTCCCCTCACATAACCGTACAAGCACACGCTTCTATCCATAGCAGGAGTGGTCAGTACTGACTCCGGATTTGTCATGTCTTCCACTCTACAATTCAAGGCCCATTCACATATAACGTGGCATAAATGTTTGTGCACAACCTTTTAGAGCGGGGTCCGTTTTTTTGTGTACCTGTCACACAGTACGTAGGGATGCGTTGTTCTCCATTGTAGTGGACGAAATTTCATCACAGATATAAATCGGGCCAAATTCTTCACTTCATTCTTCAAATAATGCTCGCCGATCATGCCACTGAGGTAGAATAATTTCGCACCCTGAATGCAAACGACTTTTTGTACACAACAATAACAGCTGCCTATTTATTGTAATTTCAAAACCAATCCCTTTACTGCAGCAGTCAAATTTCTTCCATTATTATGAATTCCCGATAATATTGGCATACTTTATATAGGCCTACCTGGTAAACTTCGGTCCAAAATCGATGCTTGAGCAACTTTTTCCGTTTCTTCAGCTTCTCCTTCTTCTTGATTAGATCCAAATGTGTGAGTACGCCCAATATTTTCGGCATTCCGTGCACTTGGCATATGTTCAGAAACTCGAACGTTTCCATCTCAAAGCCATAGCTGCCGTCGACGAGTAAAAGAACCTGGAAAATTGATGTTTCAATATTGCAATTCAAGAAAAACATACAGAACATGACATGGCTCAATGCAAAATATTCCGCTAACAGCTAATTGACGCAAATAGACTTAGCGTAGGTAGGCTATATCCTGCTCATTACTGTACGGCTTTCCGACTAGGGCATAACATAATCAGGAGTTTCTAGGCATCAGCAAAAACGATCATTTCAGGCTATTGCAATAATATTCACTACTTGAGTTAGTATCCCGGTCCCGGGGGTCGCAAATTGGCCCCTTGTTCACTGTGCTCTTTAGATCGGTAATTTCTTCGACGTTTTTCAGTCAATTAGTGGGCTACACACGTGGTGAGTAAACTCAGGGTGAATTCAAGGCGAGTTTGAACTTCGAGTTTTATTTTTCGTGTAGAGCATTCTCACTTGCTCCCAAGCGCAACATTTTTCTCACGTGTTCAGTGTTCACACGTGGGTGAGTTTCAAACTCACGGTGAATTCGCCGACCTCCCTTTGCTTCATCACATACTTATGGGGAATTCCCCGAGAGTATACTCACCACGGTAACGGAAAAGAAACGAAACACAGAAAGGGTGAAGACCGACCAGCCAAGATAAAAACTCACGTAGTAAATATACACGCACGCATAGCATTTCACTTACCAAATCTGCAACTTTCGCCACGTCTAGCATGCTGTTGATATCGTTGTTGCATTCGATGAAGGTGACACGGCGCTTTTTCCCCGTCACAACAGTTATCGGTCCGTGTATGGCGTCCATGTTCTGCCGAGTGTAATGCTTCACCAGATCCTTCAGTACGGTGCTCTTACCCACCTTCGATGGGCCTACTATTGCGCAGAGCACAGGGGGTGGTTCCAACGGAGTTCGGTCGATTTGGGGTGTATGTGTCTTTTTCTCCACCAAATCAGCCGCTCTGAAAGAAATAATATCAAACTGATGGCTCATTCACATAGAAAGAAATGCGCTCGCCGTACGCCCGCGTAGCATTCATGGTTGTCCATGCCTCTGCGGTATGTGGAGCCGTGGAAATTTGCATGCGGATGGCGAACCAGTGCATTGTTCGCAAATTTTTTACTAGCATTTCTAGGGTACTATGGGGTAAACCCAGACACCTAAGCTCCATTTCACTTGCTGTTTCAGCAAATGACGAACCAAATAGCTCATTTGAAAGAGGAGAGTTCAAGGAATCGATTGATACTTGCCTCAATCGGTCCACTGGTTGCTGAGATATGCAGCCCTAAGACTTGGTGGCCGGATTTTCCCATGGCCAGGTTTACCCCACGGTACCCTACCTAGTCTATTTCATGCGATTCGTTTCAGCGTGGGCTTAGACAAATGTAAAAACAAACTATACTTATATACTTTATAAGGTGTACTTTGGGGGTAAACCTGGACACGGGGTAAACCGGGACACCTAGTATATCTCAGCAACCATACGACCGATTGAGACAAGTATTCTACCAATCGATTCCTTGAACTCTCCTCCTTCAAATGAGCTACCATGTTCATCATTTGCTGAAGCGGCAAGTTCAGAAAGCTTAGGTGTCCGGGTTTACCCCATGGTCGGGTTTACCCCACAGTACCCTACCTTCGCACTGCTTTCTGCGCCTTCACAGCTGACTTGAAGCCGAACGCTTTTGGATTCTGCTTTCTCGCTTCACTTTTGTCTTTCACACGGGAAGAAGTTGGTGTTCTTCTTTCCTTTTTCCTTCGGGCTTTTACCCCGGCTTGGCGAGCGCGATGTGGCTTATTGCTCTGCGATTCCATGTTTTGCCTGAAACTATACTGAAACACACCACATCGGGAAAAAGGAGATCAGAGATCTACAAAATTTATTCATAATCAAATTTCTATTTGTATATTTTTTTATTTTTATATAAAGGTACCTTCAGACGAAGTAAACCCTAGTAATTACAATTTTACGCAAACACAATAATAACCTTTCAGCGCCCGTAAGCTCGTGTTGTATGTCATTTCTTTGGCCCAGTCTCAATGCAATAGTGCTCGTACTCGTGTGCTCGTAATTAGATGGTTTTTTCAAATTATTTTTACTTTACTCTCTACTGCAACTGTGCAACAATGCTTGTATAGTCAAAAATCAACTTAGAGCATATCACAACAATGTAAAATAGGTTGCATTATATGCGGTCCATCAAACGTTTCATACAATACGTGGTAGAGCAAAGCTCTTTCAAAGTCTCTGGCGGAAAGGGCAATACCAAGCCGCCGTCGATAATCAACGATTGCTATAATACTCCAGCTCTTGTAGCTCCTGCTGCAGATAAAATACAGAAACCGAACCCATCTCTCTCCGCAGTCCTTTCTTCCCCAGTTGTCCGCGAATTCACCAGTAGATGCTTCTCCACTTCATTTTTCGTTCAAAAAACTCTAAAAAAAGCAAGAAAAGGCGTGTGATGCAAATAGTCTGAAACCCGTGATAAATTTCACTTTTCATTCGTCCGTAATAGGTAGCCGGGTACGTACAGGGTGTCCAAACTAAATTTGCACAACTTTCAATTTACCATAACTCCAGTTTTAAGCGGCAGAAAATGATGGAACTTAGCTCATCTGAAAGCCCAATTCAAGAGGTATATTTTGATGTGTTTGCCAATTCTGTAAACTTTTCCGTTCGGTAGTTAGCACGATTCCCGTAAACCAGCTCAAAAAAAAGTTTGGCCAAACTGATTGCCAATCAATATGCCACTCTTGGTTCGTTTTGAACATTTTGCTCAAAAAAGCTTTTAAAAGTGCAAAAATCCAATCTCAAATGATTTGGCCCATTGGGAGATCCCAAATGATTGGGACACAAAATGTGCCACTCATAAACTCTTTCTCAGCAACAGTAAATTCCTTCCCATGCTCTGCCTTCAGATGTTCAACGAGGTTAGGAACTTTATACATTGTGAAACTGCATCCATCTTCAAGACATCGGATGTGGCCAGTGTCTTGCCGAGACTTTTCTCTGTCCTCGAGATGAAACTTTCGCTTGTGATTGCACAGACTCTGTCTAGACTCTAGAGGCGAAGAGCTTCTGGCAGAATTCACAGTTAAAACGACACTCATTCGACATGACGGATGAAGGCTGCAGCAGCTCCGAACGAATGTTTGAAAAGCATGTTCAAATTCCCTCCTTTCCTCTAACTTTTGATTGGGCGTTTTGTTGCGATTATTGTATTTGTGTTATAATCTTTGTGAAGTTTAGTAATACATAAATTCCGTGTTGTCCATGGAGTTTACTTCGTCTGAAATCTCTCTCGTAAAAAAAGGTCAGCGCATAATAGCATCGTCTTCCTTGTCGGTTTGCTTTTTTTGTTGCATTTTTTGTCTCTTTATGAAAAAATGTTAGCAAAAATGCGACAAAGACGTCGGCATTCCGTGGAAATCTAGAACAAATTTTTTTATAGGAGTTTATGCGCTAACGGAAGGAAAAAAATTATTTCGTCCATCGGATCCATCGCATCATCACGGTCACGGAACGGAGCGACTCTCCAAGCTAGCCAATCCAAGCGCTTTCAAAAGGACAGAACATTTTGATATTGAATGTTGATGTAACTGTTTTTTCCTACAGCGTTATCAGATTGAATTTTGCTTGTGACAATGTCACATCAATCAGGAATAAGACGTAAGAAGCTGCTATGTACAATCGATTATGCGTGTGCTGTTTGTGCAGTGTTGTACGTATAAATGTAGCGTGGTTTCTTTTATTGATTTGCAGCAAACGCGGAGCTTAGTCGCTGTCTGTTCGAATGCAAGCGTGGAAATACTCGTCTCATCAAGATTAGCATCAAAAATGGTCAGTTCTTTTTGTTGTGCACATGTCATATAGGATAGTGTGGGGTAAATTCGGCCCTGGGGTAAACCCAACCACCTAGCTCCTGTGAACTTGCTGTTTCAGCAACTGATGAACCAAATAGCTCATTTGAAAGACGGGAGTTCAAGAAATCGATCGATATAATATTTGTCTCAAACGATCCATAGGTTGCCGAGATATGCAGCCGTGAAACTTAGGTGGCCGAATGTTTCCATCGCCGGGTTTACCCCATAGTACCCTACTTTATTCCACAGGACAGTGTCCTCAGTTTGGCTTTCGCCCACTCGTAACTGCTGTCAAATGTGCAAGCAACACACTGCAGTATAAGGCCAGTGATTGGTTGCTAACTTTGTACCGTTAGCTAATCGCTGACCTTTTTCCAAATATTCCCTGTTCGCGTTGCTTGCTCATTGTGACGTCGCTACCTGTGGGGCCAAAGCCAAACTAAGGGCGCTTATCTACGCGTCGTGCTGCTGGTTTTTTCAGAGGAGTTAGTGGAGGATTTACGCCGTCCAGTGGGTGGTTCGTCTGAACAGGACTATGCCAGCAGTCTGCCGCAGTGTTTGGAGGAACGGCGGCCGTGTTTTGTCCTGTTCAAACGCGATACTTCCGGCTCCGTCGGCGTTCACGATTGGCTTTTGATCAGCTACGTACCGGACGAAGCTCCCGTACGTGAAAAAATGCTGATGGCTTCCACTCGTGCTACCTTGAAAGCGGAATTCGGCCAAGGATACATTGGCGACGAGTGGCATGTGGTGCATAAGGTACGTGTATTGTTTTGAACGGCACTCACGGCATAGTAGAATGCCAATCAATGGACCAGTTGCGCTAAGAATTATAATGGGTGGTCGCGAGCATTTGTTCTTCCCCTATACTGATCAAAAATGCACTGAAAAGTGTGGGACCCGCCCATAATTCTTAGCGCAACTGGTCCATAGTTCGTCCAGTAAAGAGTTGTTTTTCGGCCTTGGCCCGTGCTGCGAAAAATAGAAATTAGTTCACCGAGTTTTCTACGCGTTTCATGTATTTCTAATCTACGGGAATGCACAGTGTGGTGCAGCACTGGTAAAGGCCTAGAGACAGCTTTCGCTGGGATTGTAGTAACAAATCGCTCAAGCCCATACAATCGCGTAAACCGATTGGAGTGGTTTTCTGCTATTTTTCGAAGTGGTAGCATTAGGACCCGAATGAACAGGCGATACAGTTACCTATCCGCATTTTGTCTCGCTGCGTGCTAGAAACAAGTCAAAGGTACGTAGTGTACCATTAACCTATACCAAAGAAAGGATAAGCAAGCATCAAGCATGTAGACTGTGATCAGGCATCGTTGTATAGCAGCTGAGTTGGGGTGGTGGTCAACTTGGCCTGTTACATTTGTACAAGCCCCCCAAAGAATTCCTATACCTATATCCCGCACGTTGAACGAAACTATAGGTAACAAGTCCTCTGCTTAAAAAAGCATTATTGGTTTTTCTTTGAGTGCTGGTCATCCATAGCAGAGCCATGAAACATCAAATTTGCAAGTTCGTCCAGGCACCTTGCTTTTGTCAACCAGTGTCCAGCATACGTATTTTGTCGCGCTGCGTGCACAAACTACGTAGTGTACGATTACCCTATTCCAATGAAAGGATAAACAAGCATTTAGACTTGATCCAGCATCGTTTTTTAGCTGAGTTGGGGTGATGGCTTGGCCTGTTACATTGTACAAGCCCCCAAAGAATTATAATTCCTATATCCCGCGTGTGATAACGAAGTTATAGGTAACAAGCCGTCTCTAAAAAGCGGTTAGATTGGTTTTTCTCTGAGTGCTGGTCATCCATAGCAGAACCATGAAACATCAAATTTGCAAGTTCCCCCAGGCACCATCTCCCCGTTGCTTTTGTCAATCAGCATGAGTGTCCAGCCTTTTCTACATTTAGATTTGTGCCAACGTTCCAGTCGCGTACTGCATAAGTACTTATGCTTCATGTGGCCTGAAACTTTGTGACAGGCCTCCAAAGAAAATAAACCTATGTACGTGGTATAAGAAAAAGTACACCCATAGGTAACAAGCTTAATTTTAAAAAGGGATATAATTGAACAAGCTACCTATTCACCCTGCACAAAACTATTGTATGAAACATCAAATTTTTGAGTTCATTGAAATCCAGTATTTTGCACAGTGACTCTTTCCTTTCTTTGGCCTGAAACTTTGTGACAGGCCTCCAAAGAAGACAAACCTATGTGTGAGGTGTAAGAGCAAAAATACGCCCATAGGTAACAAGCTTCTCTTAGAAAAAGTTATTGAACAAGCAGCCTGTTCCTTCACATAAGACTTGTTTGAAACATTAATTTTTTGATTTTATTCAAATCCACTAGGCCTATTTTCCACAATAATTATATGCTGTATTTATCTCTTATCCATCCATACATGTACAGTTTTGCAATAGTGTTCACGTGCTTCATGCCACGGTTAGGCCATGTCCCCCATGCAACATCACCTTCACGGGTACACTCAATCTCTGAGACTGCTGTCTTTTTACAGGAGGACGCCTCATTGGACGGATACCGTCGTCATCAGGCTTCCAAGCTGGCGCCAGGTCCAATGACGGAGGTGGAGCAAGAATTGGAAAAAGTGAAGCAGGAAGAACGTTTGGTGCAGCAGAAAGTGCACGCTGCCAATTCCCTGGCCACTCAAACGTTGCGAGGCGTCGCGTTCCCTATTGATCAGGAGGCCCAGGAGCAACTTTCCAACCTGCGAGATGGAAAGATCAACTATGTACAGTTGGTAAGGGATCGTGGCACAGGCAGAGGGCACGGGAGGCGGGGGCAAGGCCGGGGGGGGGGACCGCGGCGCGCGGGGGGGCCCCGCGGCTAAATTTTGAATAACGGAAGTCCATTCAGCGAGAAGAGTTATCTCTGTTTCTGTGCTTGTGTTGCGAAAAATACGAACTCACTCACCAGTTTTTCTCCACGGTTCATGTACCTATTCTCATTCTCCGGACGTACATGTGAACTGTGCAGTACAGGCAAAGCCCGGAGACAACTCTCCTTGGACGGACTATTGGTCGTACAGAGGCGAAAGCATTGGCGCGATGTACAATACATACATACTGTATATGTTGAGGCAGATGTACATACATACTGTAGGTACATCACGCCTTGCTTCCAGATGTTGACCCACTTTGGTTTCATAATGCTGCATCATCGTTTACTCTCTGCAGTATGTACAGTGTGGTGTAACCCCATGTTTACTTTATTTAACTTTCGAACGCCCTTCGCCCTTTCGCTTCATCGTACGTGAAGTGTGGAGTTGAAATGAGATTTACCGGTAGAGCTGACAGGATGGCTTATGGATGTTTGACGTATGCGAGAAGTTAGGTTCTTTTCATCATATTCATAGCACCGGGTGGCATATAGACAGACAGCTTATGATGGATGTGGGGTGGGGTGTTTTGAGCTGCATATTCAGACATCGGCACGGTATTTGGGGTGGGGGTATGTAAAAATTGGGGATGTCCATAGTAAGGCTGGGGTTATGTGAGGGGGTGGGTGGGGGTGTGCTGTACATACCCCCAACTGACCCCAGACCGACGTCTGTTATATTGTCGCAAATTTTTACGATGTACGTATGTATACGTACACATGGCACCACTTTTGTGTAACAGCTGGGCGGAATAGGATAAAACTAGCAAGCAGATACGAACGGGGGAGGGGCCGTGTTGTGTGTGATGCGTTAGCTATTGTTCGGGATTTATTTGTGGTGTGATGGTGTATGTGTATAGGGCAGCATTGGTAGGATTTATGCACTTTAGTTATGTTTATGCACTTTTAGCAGCATAGTATTCTTGAACTATATAATGGCAAACGATAATGGCTCATTCACAATGGAAGGAAATGCGCCCGGCGCATCCGTGGATGACTGTGTGTCCATGCCCTAGCGTGTGTCGAGCCATGGACGCGCCGAGCGCACGTCTCCAGTGTGAATGGGCTATAATAATTCAGCCCTTTAAGAAACGTTTTCTGTACCGGTTGCATAGTACGTGGATGGGGGGTATTTTTGGAAATCGAGAAAATATGCCTATCGGATTCCCCATCAAAAACTGCATATGTGGATGAATTTTGAAAAAAAAATTTGTTCAGGCATCATCGAGATATTGATGGGTAAAGGCTGGAAGGTCGCATTTTGCCGTTTTTCAACGTTTTTAGCCATAATTCAGCAACCAGAGTGTTTAGCGGGCTACAATTTGGCATACACATACATCCTATAGGGACCCATGTCTGGACCAAATTTGAGCCCAATCCGTCACTTGTTTGGTGAGATATAGCTTCAGAAAGCTCAAATTTACGTTTTTTGGACCTGTTGCAAATTCGGTTATATGAATACCACGGCGCGAATATATGCCCTGCACGGGGTAAAATTTTGACAGGAGATAGAGGAGGCTTAGACCTACAAACTTTAGTACTACAGCAAAAATTCTCTATGTTTACAATTGTGACTACAGAGCCCTTGAAAGTTGAAAAATTCAGCAAAAATGTTCCCGCCTTTTTTATTATCCAAGATAAAAGAGCAATACCACTGAAATTTTTTCCTGGTAAGCAACTTATCTTATGTAGAATTTGATGTTGATTTCAAAAATAAAATCGGTTTCCCAAAAAAATTTAACCCCTAGTGTATAATTGTGCAAAAAATGTATATTTTTGAGAATTTTTGGGTAAGGGTTAAATTTTTTGGGGAAAACGATTTTATTTTTGAAATCTACACAAAATTCTACATAAGATAGGTTACTTATGAGGAAAAAATTTCAGTGGTATTGCTCTTTTATCTTGGATAATAAAAAAGGCGGGAACATTTTTGCTGAATTTTTTCACTTTCAAGAGCTTTGTAGTCCCAATTGTAAACATAGAGAATTTTTGCGGTAGTACTAAAAGTTGTAGGCCTAACCCTTCTCTACTTCCTCTCAAAATTTTACCCCGTGCAGGGCATGTATTCGCGCCGTGGTATTCATATAACCGAATTTGCAACAGGTGCAAAATACGTAAATTTGAGCTTTCTGATGCTATATCTCGCTGTACAAGTGGCGGATTGGGCTCAAATTTGGTCCAGACATGGATCCCTATGGGATGTATGTGTGTGCCAAATTGTAGCCCGCTACACACTCTGGTTGCTGAAATATGGCTAAAAACGTTGAAAAACGGCAAAATGCGACCTTCCAGCCTTTACCCATCAATATCTCAATGATGCCTGAACAAATTTTTTTTTCAAAATTCATCCACATATGCAGTTTTTGATGGGGAATCCGATAGGCATATTATCTCGATTTCCAAAAATACCCCCCATCCGCGTACACTACATGCTACTCTCAATCCTTACAGAAAACGTTTCTTAAATAATATTCGTACTGTGCAATGCAAGCTGTTTTGTGCTTTCAGTCCGTGGATACGTTGAACGAAGCGATCAAGTTGGAGGCGTTCAACACTGTCTCCGTGCAGCAGTTGCAGCAGAAAATTCCGCGTAATCGACCTCGTTATCACTTCTTCGTCTTCAAACACTCCTTCGACGGCGAACTTTACAACTCTATCGGTAATGTTAAGATTAGAGACGTACTGTACATAGGTACGCCCGACGTAAAAATGTCTGGCTGTCCATGCTTTTACGTCGGACGTACGAACGTTTGCTAGTCAATTGTAAATCTTTGTAATCTAGCCGGCGAGAGTTACGTACTGTATCTGTGGGTCATTGCCCGTGCTGCACAATTTAGCGTACTTTACGTACTCGAGAATGCAGAATAGAAACTCCGTGAACCAATATCAATTTTTCGCAGCATGGGCAAATGCCCAAAGATTTTAATCCTTCTTTATAATAACCCAAAATTATACTTTATAATAATTTTAACCCAAAGTTAAAACTCTCGCTGGACGGACTACGCTTCTTACTTTATAATTCATTCACATTGGAGGGAAATGCGCATGTCTATGCGGCTGCCTGTGTTGAGCCATGGACACGCCCAGCGCATGTCTCCTATATGAATGAACCTTTGTAGTAGAGTCTTCCATACCATGGTGTATACTTCAATGCCACAGCTTTTCCTGACCAATGATCTACCGACCTACCGTCCAAGCATTAGGAAACTGAATGAATGCAATTTAGTTAGCATTGGTTGTTCTTTGTTTGCAGTGTTTCTGTACTCGATGCCGGGCCAAGGTTGTTCGGTGAAAGAACGAATGCTCTACAGCAGTTGCAAGGGTCCGTTTCTGGAGACAGTGGAAGGATTTCTGAATCTGCGTTGCGACAGAAAGGTGAGTAAATGTATACAAGTGATGCTGGCTGATGGATGGATGGTTGAGCGGGCTGTTATTTGCTTGTAAACTTGGCTGGCTCGGGGCTCTTAGTCAACCTCTCAGACGCGCGTACTGGTACTTGGGTGGATAGCGAAAGCGGGGGGAAGGAAGCCAGGGCCTACTTCATTACACGCAAATGTTGAGGGAAAGGTGGGGAAAAGTGGACTGCTGTAGTCTGGCCAGTAAGAGTTGGCTGTGGTATTCAAGGCGCGTTGCGTAAAATAGATTCACAATTGCGGATTTTTGTCCCTGCCTCGTGTACTCCTATTTAGCAGAAGTAGGCCAATCATGCAAACTACACAGTACGACTTGTGTGGTTGAGTCCCATAGCCAGCTTTCTCTGGCCAGACTATAACATCCTGTACTTCTCGAGACGCAGGTTCATTGCTGTGACATATGTGGACAGTGGGCCTTATTTATCTGTTTACCAGTTTTGTATTAACCTTGATGCGAGTCCGGTAGCCCAAATTGTCCCACGTTACCCCCCGCATGTTGTGCGTACGTACGTACGTGTGGTAGGTGCAGCTTGAAGATGTGTGGAGTGCGATGTTCTTACGCGATTGAGGTACGTAGATAGTACTGCCCAGATGAGTACTTAGCTGGGTTAGTTAGGCCCAGCTTGCGTGCTTATCTGTCTACATACTATCGCATAGACACATCATTTTCTTGCGGAAAGAAGACTGCAGAAGTGGGGAAGAAGGTTTGTGGCAGGGTGTTGAGTCAACAATGTTTATTCACTTGTAATGCAACGCGTACAAGATTGATGGGACTTGGGGTTGGGTGGCTTCTCCTTAGCGCGTATATGAGTAGTGTGTCTGTCTGTTGTGGTCCCATCTTTATTGATGGGAATGGTTTTGAAGAACTACATACGTAGTTCTACCAACATACCAACATAGCCAGTAGTAGTGATACATTTACTGTACCGTACGAAGAGCGGGGAACTTGTAATTTATTTATTAGGGAAGTACGTATGTACGTACGACGAAGGATGACCGAAAGTTTGTTTAGTGGTATACTGTTGGCATCGATTGAGTATTCAGTACGTATGGTATGGTACACATGCTTTTGCACTTTTTAAAGTTAAAAATTACAAAAGGCAGCAGAGGCAAACACAGCTGGGATAGTTCGGGATTATTTGGACCTGGAAGAATTGGGGCCATCCCTATTTTCGTTGAGCAGGGGCAAATCAATAAACTGTGGAACTACCAGAGATATGAAAGTCCGAGAATCATTTTGATTGATGACACATTCACTGGAAATTGGATGGGTTGGCCCGAATACCAAGAATACATGATGATATATTTCTCTGTAACTCTTCTAGGTAGAGATCGAGAGCGGGGAAGCTGTGAACGAGGCGTTCCTGATGGATCAAGTGCACCCGAAGATCAATCTATCGCAACAGATGTTCGCCAAACCCAAAGGACCGGCCAATAGGGGCCTGCCTCGCATCACCAGACCTCAACAGCAGTAGCTCTGCTTATCGGGAGCGCATGTACCGTGCACAGATATTGAACCTACGTACGTAGAAGAGGGATAATCCCGCGAGATGAAAGGGATACTATACATGTAGGTGGGGTACTGTGGGATAAACCCGGCCACCAACGCTCCTTTAAACTTGCTGCTTCAGCAAATGAAGAACCAAATAGCTCATTTCAAAGAGGAAAGTTCAAGGAATCGATTGTGGTGTAAGCACTTGTCTCATTCGGTCCACAGGTTGCTCAGATACAGTATGCTGCTCTGAAGCTAGGTGGCCGGGGTTTCCCCATGGCCGGGTTTACCCTACAGTACCCTATACATGTACGTACACCGCGCGTAAGAACGGAAGCTTTTTATTATTCGCGATATGCGTTGTCGATGTCGTGCTCCGTTGCGAGCGGTAGGATATTGCAAACATTTACCCCCTGAGGGGGATGGCCAAAAATGACACCAATACTTGAGAAACAAGGGACGGCGATTCATATCGTGAATAGTTTGTTTGGCAACGCTAAACAGGAAGGAATGTGTGGTTCCCTCACAGATTTCATGCACACCTAGGAGCGAAATTTGTCGGATAAGTTTTTTGTTCTAAGCGATGGTCGTACTAGTACGCTTTTTACCAAGCTTGATTTTCTAGTGCAATGTACTGTAACTGAACTAATGCTTGTTTTTTTTGTGACGTTGCTGTACTCTGTGTTTTACCTGTTAGCCCTAATAGCTGTGCTGTTCGCGCTACTTGGCAAAGGCTGGCGTTTACTGTAGTACAATGTACCAAGAATGGATAAGGAATAATGAGGTCTTTATCCGATCTTTTGCGTGTACGCTACTCAATATAGTACGTTTCGTGTATTGTGATGTTGTCGGGTGAACGGTGAATGTGAGTGTGCGCTTATTGTGAGGTGTCACTTTGTGCTTGCTTCATTTCGAGTTGTTTCTATAATATGATCATTGGTCAAACAGTGTGTAAAGTAGTGTGGTCAACTTTCAGAGGAATAGTTATCAGGTTTTCTAGGGGGTGATGGATTGGACTTTGCTGGCTTTTCTGAGTCACAGTTTCGTGTACAATTATGACACCATATCGCACGTACGACGGCAGTTTTTTACGCTCGGTATTTTTTTCGATCGATAGGTCAAGTAATGCAAACATGATTTTACTTGTCTCCAATTCAGGCAAATTTACATGTATAATAATGGCGTGCAGTTTAGAAATTTTACTGCTTTGAAAGCTGGTGGGTGTAGGTTTTGAAAATTTATACCAACTGTATGGAATGGCCTAGGATTGTACATGTTTCACTTTCGAACTTACGCCAGGTGAAGGTACCTACTACACGTGCAGATGCAGAGACAGGTTCTTTTTACTTTTATTGTGCGTGTGTATTTCGCTCCATTCACTATGTTCGAAGATTCTTGGATATTGCAACGATAATCAGCCCTATTGCTTTATTTCTTCGCTTGATATCGGTAATAAGTCATCATTTATAAAGTTATTTTGAGTACTTGTTCAATAATCATCGTATTGGGAAGAGTTTTGGTTGCAACCAATGGAGGAAACGCGCTCCTACCTATCATTCATGGTCATTTTAGCACTCGCTGTAAGTGCGCTGGAGTGCGTTTTGCTGTGCCGTGCCAATTATCTGCGAAGGTTAGGAATTGTTTCTTTTCAGGTCCGTGGATTTTTTTATGACGTCAGTAAAGGACGCAGCGAAGGCAAGTCGCAAGCAAGGTTGCCAGGTGTAGTAATATCTTACTACATGTAGTAATTTTTGACTTTCTGTAGGTACCTACCTTAGGGGCGTAGTAACCGTAGTAATAATGTAGTAATATTTGGTGTTTACCTGCTAGTATGGGAAAAACTTTCAGAAGTGTGTTTTTAGGCTATTTTGAGGTCCAAATTTCAGAAATTTTCTCAAATTTTCCTTCTGCACACACTATTTTCTGAAGAAAATCGGCCATTGTTTTGCCATTTTTCACTCTGAATCAATCTTTTCATGATTCAGTACATCTTCTGCATGCTTTCAGCCGGGTTTTGGCTTCAAAATGGCGCTTTTCCAGTGTCAAAATTTCAACATGGGTATTGCGTAGTAATGAACCCTGAGTGCCACAGTAATGAGGCATTTTGAGACCTGGCAACCTTGGTCGCAAGTCAAAGAAAGTAAAGAAAAGAAAAGTTTCCACACCGATTAGAAGTTACTGTGTCCCTGTGTCCCTAGACTAGGGTTACACTAATTGCTAAACCTAAACCTAAATTGCTAAACCAATAAACTTATAAGCCAATAGAGTTTTTCTTATACCGTGGTATTTTTATTACAAATTAACAACAAAAAATGCAAATCAGACAAGAAATTGTGATGAAAATTGTAAATTTGCGTTGAAAAACGCCAAAATGCGAAGAGAAATAAATCTTTATTTACAAATTGTATCAAAAATGCAAACAATGTAACCCTCAAAACTTCAAAATGCAGTTACACAGACACACTTTGTAGACAGTTTGAAAAAAACCGGGCGCTGTCTATGCTTTCGCATACTTTGTGTGGCGGTCCAGCATGGACCGCCACGAAAGGTAAGGTATTGCTTTTGGCGCTAAGCCAAGAGAAGAAAAAGGTTTGTTTCAGATTTCCTTTCCAACATTCACCTCATTAGCTAGAACCGGTGAAAGGATAGGCCTTTCTCATATGTTTCCGTCTCCTCCGCTCACTTTTCTTTTGTTTCTTCTTTTTCGGTTCACCACGGTTCACCTTTTTCTTCTCTTGGCTTAGCGCCAAAAGCAATACCTTACCTTTCGTGGCGGTCCATGCTGGACCACCACACAAAGTATGCGAAAGCATAGACAGCGCCCGGTTTTTTTTCAAACTGTCTACAAAGTGTGTCTGTGTAACTGCATTTTGAAGTTTTGATGGAATCTTTGCCCACAATTGTGTCTTGTGTTTCACTCCTGCATACATAGGCTAGGCTTAGGCTTAAACTCAAGGACATGAAAAAGACTTCATCGATCACCACGCCTCTAGCGGTTTAAAAACGAAACACTTTTCTTATTTTCGCTGTGCAAATTTTCCCGTTTTTTTCGCACGCAACAAGAGTTATCAACACAGAATTTTGCAGAATAACTTCTACTTTCATGCCTCCTTCCATCAAGCCCAACATTAGTTACTCAGCTTATTTGTTCCATCGCAAACACCCAATGTCGTTGCCGCACTTGTTGAAACAGCCTTTTTCTTGAAAACCGGACCTGCCAGAATTTGAATTTCCTGTTTGTTCTTTTCCATGTATTCCTATACTCATCCAAGGCGTGCGTGCTCTAGGCGTTCATGCAGCGTTTCTGTCGCTTCGTCGCATTTTTCGTCACTTCAGTGCATTTTTTTTAATGATCGATGAAGTCTTACTCCTCACGTCCGCTTTAGGCTTTGGGTGGCTGCATACATAGGCTAGGCTTAGGCCTAAGCCTAAGCCTGAGCCTGAGCCTAGCCTATTTATGCAGGAGTGGAACACAAGACACAATTGTGGGCAAAGATTACATTGTTTGCATTTTTGATTGCAATTTATAAATAAAGATTTATTTCTCTTCGCATTTTGGCGTTTTCCAATGCAAATTTACAATTTTCATCACAATTTCTTGTCTGATTTGCATTTTTTGTTGTTAAATTGTAATAAAAATGCCACGGTATAAGAAAAACTCTATTGGCTTATAAGTTTATTAGTTTAGCAATTTAGGTTTAGGTTTAGGTTTAGCAATTAGTGTAACCCAGTCCACGTACTCCTAGAGCGCGCGCTCCGCTTCGCTGCGCGCGCCCGTCGCCATCCCCCTTCAAGAGCGAAGCGGAGCGCGCGATCTAGGAGTACGTGCCCAGTCTAGGGACACAGGGACACAGTAACTTCTAATCGGTAGTTTCCACGTCGAAAATCAAGAAACCTGACAAGATTTTGGTGGATTACGCCTAAAGTTCAGAGAAAATGTCGCAATTTGGAGCGAATAAGCCGCCTTGGGGTCGCGGAGGTAAAGAAAATTCTTATTTCTTTGTTTTTTGAGCCCAAAAAAAACGGATTTTCCTTTTTTTTCAGTGCATCAGCAACTGAATCCGCAACTTTTCACCGGACAACTTGGATTGGCCGCCGCGGCCGCCCAACAGTTTGCAGCTGCTGTACCGCAGGCTGCTGTGCATTTAGGAGCGGTAAGCGCTTATCAAAGAGCCAAAAAATTAACGATATTGGTAGCGTAGAAACAAGGTGTTTCAAAAGCACTGCATGTTTCGATTTCCGATTCAAGCGGTTGGGGTCTTGCAGAAGTCATGAAGCTCATGCTGCCTTCAGATAGCAGACGTACGTCCAACGTGCGTCCGACGTGCTACGTCCGGTTATCTAGGAGCTCATGGACCAACGTTAGACGTACGGACGTACGTCTCTTTTCTGAACGCAGCGTGATTCACATTGGAAGAAAACGCGCTCGGCGCACGCGCTGCACATCCTTGGCTGCCCATGCAATTGCGTGTGTCAAGCCACGCCGAGCGTACGCGCAGCGCATACCGTCTCCGGATGTGAAAAGGCCATCACTGCCGCCTTTGCGTTCGACGTGCGTCCGAAAAAGGCCGTGTCTGTCCATGCTTTTTTGCGGTGCTGTGCGTGCAGTTGGTCGCTTTTCGGGCGTACGTACGTCGCCAATCTGAATTGAATTGATTGAATTGATTCCTCCCTCCCGAGTGTTGTTACACAGGATATCCAATGAATAGGTTTCGTTATATCCAATAAATAGGATATCCAAAAAATAGGGTTTTGCGAAACCTAATTTATTGGGGTTTCCGAATCCTATTTAGGGTGGCCTGAGCGTGGGAGGCCTGGGTGGCCTTCCGGCGGCCGTGAACGCGGCCGCCTTCAGTCAGGCCCCGCAGACGCTGGGCATTAACGCGGCCGTGCGTCAGAGCCAACCCGGCCCCCATCTCCAGCTGCCCGTGCAACAGCAGCAGCAGCCGCAGCAGCAGGCCGTGCAGAAGAATCAGCGCGCTTTCGTGGGCGTGGTGACGAAACTGCAGGATAACTACGGATTTGTGGACGACGACGTCTTCTTCCAAACCAGGTCAGTAGGGTACAGCTAAGGGTACAAGTAAGACTTCACCGCTCACCACGCCTCTAGCGGTTTAAAAGCGAAACACTATTCTTATTTTCCAGCAGTGTTGCACAAGGAAGGGTGGAAGGAAAAGAATGGAAGGGAGGCGGGAGGTGGGGCCTTCGTCGGAAGGCCTCTCTAGGAGTACATGGCCTTGCGCAGTGCGTGCTCTAGGCGTTCATGTAGCGTCTTTGTCGCTTCGTCGCTTCTTTTTTATTGCTTCCGCGCTTGTCGTCAGGTGGCGTGGTGAGCGGTGAAGTCTTACTTGTACCCTTAGCTTTACTGTAGGGTGATTGCGATTTCATCGTATTGCCTGGTTCAATTGCGTTTGCCTGGTTTCCCACACTTTGAAAATATAAAAAAAAAAAAAAAAAAAAAAAAAAAACTCGGCCATGGGGTAAAAAACCCGGCCACCTATTTTTATAAACGCCTTTGCACTTGCTGCTTTCGCAAATGATGAATCCCTCTTCAGACAGGCTATAGTTTTCCATGTACAGGGTGTTTCGTGTGTTGTTTCAGTGTGGTACGTGGCGCGATGCCTCGTGTGGGTGAGCGAGTAATGGTGGAAGCGAACTACAATCCGAATATGCCGTTCAAGTGGAACGCCTTTCGCATTCAGCTTCTACCTAATCAAGAACAGCAACAGGTAAGTATAGTCACCGGGACGATCAAGACCGTGCTTGACAATTTTCGCGCTCCCGTAGCAATCTTAGTAAATCTGGCGTTTCTATACAAAAATAGCAAGAGTGTTTGAAAAAGGGTCGAAAAGCCGGTTGCTATTCTTGTATAGAAATGCCAGATTTACTAAAATGCCACGGGAGCGGCAAAATTGTCAAGCACGGTCTTGATCGTCCCACTGACTATAGGCTACAATAATCTGGCATACCTAGCACTTGTTAACGTACAGTACTGGCCTCGGATGCAATTGCCATACGTACGCAGTACGTATAATCTGGCCAAAAGCAGTTGGCACTTGGACTCAAGGCGCGTTGCGTAAAATAGATTTACAAATGCGGATTTCTGTCCACGCTTCGTGTACTTCTATTTAGCAGAAGTACATGTAAACTACGCAACTCGCCTTGAGTCCAGGTGCCAACTGCTATTGGCCAGACTATAACACTTTATTCGCTCAAATTTTCCACCTCCCCAACTCCCTCCACTCTGCTTTTTTTGTTCTAGCCGCCGCAACAAGGCCCGCCAATGACGCAGCAAGGCGGGGCGCCGGGCGGTCGACCGGATCACCGCGGGAGCAATCGCTGGGACGGCGGGGGAGGGGGCGGAGGCGGTCCGCAGATGGGCGGCGGGGGAGGGGGCGGGGGCTTGATGGCGCAACCGGCGGCTCCGATCTCGGACTACGGCAGATCGCGCGGCGGGCCGGCCGTTTCCTCTCCGCCGCGTCGCTCCCGGCCGTCGCCGCCGCGTCGTCCGTCGTCTCCGCCGCCTCGGCGCAATTTGTCGCCGCCCCGACGGCGCAGCCCCTCTCCGCGGCGTCACGGCAGCGTCATGAGCACGGAGAGCAGTCGAAAGAGGGAGCGCAGTCGCAGTCCCAGGGAAAGAGGAGGAGGAGGAAGGGGGGATAGGGAGAGCAAGCGGGACAGCAGGGAGAGGGCGGCGGAGCGGGATCGGGGCAGCAGCAGTCGCTCCCCGCCCCGAAGGAGGGCCAAGACCGCACCCCGCTACGCCGTACACATACCGAAGATCGGCAGCGAATTGTAAGCTTTGACTGCTATTACCGTATTTTTGGGTGTATATCCCCCCCATTGTATATCCCCCCCCAGTGTATAACCCCCCATTGGCAAAACATAAATTTTGTCCAGTGTATATCCCCCCTGGTGTATAACCCCCCATGTACTGGATGGTACCTAGCCTACCTATGTAAGCTGGTCATAAGGTAGCTATAGCTACTTCTACACCATGCTACCATGCCTAGAAGCTTAGCTGAGCATGTCTTATACTAGAATAACCCTGTTTTAACCAAGATTATGCCCTAAAACACGTACTTTTGACCTCAAAAACATGCCTCTACACACCTCTCAGAAACAAAAATTTTGTCCCATGTATATTCCCCCCCCCCCCCCCCCCCCCCCCCAGTGTATAACCCCCCATCAGACCTCTCGATTTTTGTATACCCAAAAATACGGTAGTCTTATTGTAAGCATAGTATTCGCCTGTTGCGCTAAGCGCTAACTGGGTCGCGAAGTGACCCCTCTGATTTCACCTTGATTTTCAGTGCAACTTTTGATCAGTAAGGGGGAGACGAGAGGAAGTTGCCTACCGCTACCGGTAGGCGATGTTGACACGTGTCCGTTCAACCGCCTACCGGTGGTGGTTGGCAACTTCCCTCCCCCCTTCCGCTTAGTGCAACAGATGAAAAAAGTCGGTCAATTACCTGGCCAGATTACCCCGCTATCTAAATAAGTGCGACGTTTTGAAATGGGTGTCATTTTCTCAAACAAACACCACTAGATTTTATGGCTAACTTTGCCGCCAGATGAAACATGATCCTTGTGAGTTCATCCACTCTTTCAACTCCCAAACAAACAAAGAAACAAACAACTTTCTTTTCAGGAAGGAGCTGAGCGTGATGGAAGTGCGCAAGCGCTACTCGAACATGTACGTGCCGTCCGACTTCTTCCACGGCCTGCTGAACTGGCAGGACACCTTCCCGCCCCACCGCCCCTTCTCTCTCGACCATCAGGCGGCTTTTCACGTGCTGCACAAAGACGTGGATCCACTCACGCCCGTCGCCCATCCCACCGACCCGCCGGACGCCGACCATCGCTACTGCGCTAAGGTATACGGCTATAGTGGGGACATGTACATAAGAATAAGTAAACGGGGGCGAATTCGACCACCTGCCTACCGAAGGGTAAAGTGGGGAAATTTCGGCCATCCCACCGACCCGCCGGATGCTGACCATCGCTACTGCGCTAAGGTATACGGCTGTAGCGGGGACAGGTAGTAGTAGGTAAAACGGGGCGATTTCGACCACCTACCTGCCGTAGGGTAAAGTGGGGGAATTTCGGTCGACCCCCCGGACGCCGACCATCGCTACTGCGCCAAGGTAGACATGGCTGTTGTGTGGACAAGTAGTAGTAGCAGTAGGTAAACTGGGGCGATTTCGACCACCTGCCTACCGAAGGGTAAAGTGGGGGAATTTCGGCCATGCATCTAACTAAACGAGGGCCAATTTTGAAGATCCCGGTATGTGATGCCGCGTTCACCATACTTCCGTACGTCCGACGTATCTAGGAGTACATGGCAAACCGCAAACAGCCATGTACTCCTAGACGTCAGACGTAAGGACGTATGGTGAACGCGGCATGAGGGAGGGTGCAGCTTCTAAATACATACAGTAGGCTACATAGCTAACGGGAAGCAGATTGATTGATTGAGTGACCCAGCTTGTGTACGTAGTACATACATACACTGCTGTATAGGTTTGCTAATGCTGATTCAGTTGCGTTGAACGTTGCAGGTGATGTTGATGGCTACACCCGGCTTGGCAGAATTCTACGCGAAAGTCTTCGGACTGAAGGACGACGGAACTTTGGAGGAGGATCCGGAGCCGACCAACCCGCATCGACTCATCAGCTTCTTGATTGGTAAATTTGAATTCGTGGATGGAAAGAGACCGCTAGGAAAAGCCTCTAGCCTATCCAAATTGGTTAGCTTTCCGTCTGTCTCTTTCAATCCATTATTTGAGTTATTAGAGATCACGGCCGCTAGGTCGCCCCCTTTCTTTTCCAGTCTTATAATAGCCAACCAAGACATAAAAGTTACGATTTTACCCAGGCTATTGTCGTAGCGCAGTAACGAAGAAATTCGTCGTTCTTGCGTGAACTCGTGACTTGTTTTGGCTGATGGCCGATTTCAGAGAAAAAGAAATGGAGGCTATCTTGCGGCCACACGCCATAAATAACTGCAGTCAGTCTGCTATCAGAGGAAGAATGTATCATGTATTGCCATTGAGGTACGTATCGCTTTTGTATACTGTGTGTATTTCTGCAGGTCTCCGTGGCAAGGGCGAAGTACTGGCACTGGGCGGGCCCTGGTCTCCGTCCCTGGATGGGCCGAACCCGGATCGCGACCCCGGCGTCCTCATCAAGACCGCCATTCGCACTACTCAAGCACTGACCGGCGTGGATTTATCCCGTTGCACGCAATGGTAAGCGATGTGAACCGGTGATTAGTGTTAAGAATTGACCGACCGAAACGAAGGTAGGCTGTGACGATGGACAAACGTAGGCTGGGCAGTGGTGGAGACAGTTGGAAAGATGGAGATTAAATGGTCACAGGTTTGGTTGCGGAGATGGACCACAACAGTGTACAGTAAGAGGAGACAGCCGGCTGCGTGTCTCACTCTCCTTGCCATTATGCAATCTTTGTAACAGGAAATAATCAGAGATAATCTATCGTGCAATGGGGGCGAACTACTATGTACCAAGAGTACACAGTGAGTCAGTAGAGTTGTATGTACGCGCTATGTACGGAAGGCACAGGGCAGAGCTCGTCTCTTTTCTCTCTCCGGTGTGTGGTGTGTTGAGTATGAGTGTTGGTTTATGCAAATTCAGGTACAAGTTTGTGGAGCTGCGTTATCGGCGCGCAGAGAAGCTGCAGCAGCAGGGTGAAGCGAATGATTTGTCCTCGACGCCAAGAATTGATACGGTTGTCATCTTTGTACCGGATGTCTGGAATTTGATGCCTACCAAGCTGGAATTTGAAGCCTTGCAGACGCGTCTTCAGGAGCAGTTGCAGGCGAAAATCGACGTGATCAACCAGCCGGAACCAGAGGAGCAGGAAGCAGCAGAAGAAGAAGCAAAGAAGAAGGAGCAGGAGAGCAAGAAGGTTCTCTCTCTCACTCACTCTCGGCTACCTGCCGTCTGTCTACCTACAGTTTGGTTTATGGCGCGCGTGTACTGTTTTTCGTGTTCTTGTCCAGTGGCGTTTTCTGCCTCGAGTTTGCTTTTTAGTTTTCTAAATTTGAAGGCTGCCTTTTCTGTTTCATGACCTCCCAACTAAACGGGGTTGAAAACGGAATTTGTTTGTCCATTCTCCTCATGCGGGGATGAGGTTTGCTCCAAGTGTACGAGCGCTTGCTGTGATCAGAAGTGGCACTTACCAGTTTCAGGACCCATTAGCCATGAGCCACTGGTGAATGCATGGGACACCACCAGATGAGACACATGCTGAACAAGCAGGCAGGCCGTACTACTTTGTCTGCTGGTGCTATGCTAAGTATGGGCAACAACCATTTCACCACCATGGCTGAAAGCAAGCTTCGTGGCGGCCCTTCTGTGGCAGTCTTTTCTGCATACTGTGCTGCCAATAACACTGCTGCAGCACTTCGGACAGAACTAAAGTGTTGATTTTGTGCATACTTACCAGTACATAGTACACATTGAAATGCAAAACAAACCTGTTCTCATCGGATCCTGCAAATTGGGTTCCCCTTCTGCTTCAATGATGCGACCATTGAAACATTCTGCTTCACTTCTTCGGCTGCTCTCCAACATAAGCGTCATGCTGGGGCCAGACATTCCGCATATACTGGACTACTTTCTTCTTTGATGCACCTTCTATTTTGGCATATGCCACCACTTCGGCAACAGCAACTTCTCAGACATCTGAAGCATGGTGGTGCTTCAGGATGCTATTAGCTGCATCCAAATGGAGGAGACGAACTGCACACTGGCACATGGGATCAAACACAGCAAGTGGGATATAGGCTGGCATGCATTCCATGATGAGCACCAGATTGTTACATGTGGAATGGTCAGGTACTCTATGTGTGCATGTGTTTTAGCTGTGGCAGCGCTCGTAAGGTTGAGAAAGTAGTAAAGCTAGGCATTTTCAGCAACTGTATTGGCGCGATGGAGATCATTGTTGGTGGATGTGCTTCTTCCAGTGGGGGGATGATGAGTTATCCAAGTAGGTTAGGAGCAGTGCTTGGAGCAAATCTCAGACGAGAAATGTTTGACAGAGGAGAAAACAACACACGTTTTGGCATTTTGGTTTATTCCTGGTGGTACGGTGTTACCTGCCCCAATTAGCTACTGCTTCTACTGATGTTTTGTCAAGCTACTTTATGTGCTTATTTTTCGCTTTAAACTTTCAGTTTCTGTGTCTTGTTTGACCACTTCTTCATCTTCGCGTGTTGAGTGAGAGTTACTATTGTACACAGGTCCTCATGGTAGGCGCGGGGGATGTATTTGATGTTATTGTGATGTGTATTACTGTGTCGCGATTATGGCATCATCACATAATTTCTGACCAGTGTGTCTAATCGGCTTTTGTCTATCTTCAGGTGAGTGATGAGGCGCTGGACAGCTCCACAACCACTGCAGATGAAAGTATGGAGGGTGTTGAAGAGGAGGGAGCACCGAGTGGGGATGGGGCCACTCACTACTCGAAATTGGACTTCAAATCAATGAAAGTATGTGTGCAAGCAAAGATCACACAAACACTGCAATAAATAGCCCACTTCTCATTCTTGCCAGATTGGTACCACATTGTTCAGCATGCGAAGCTACGAAGTTGCGTGCTTCATGCATGCTGAATTATGTGGTACAAGCTGCTGAGAATGGAAAGTGGGTTATGAGGTGGTGAACCTCTGGCCAAATTTGCTCTGAATTTATGATGACCTGATCCTGGTGATTCCCTTGCTTTAGGTCGTGGAACTTCGCGCTGAACTGACTGCGCGTGGACTGGACGCGAAGGGCGTAAAGGCCATACTGGTGACTCGATTGCAACAAGCGGCGAAAGAAGAGGAGGAAAAAGAGAAACAGGCCGGAGGAGAAAAGGTCAGAAAGATGGGGTTGAACCACTTTGGGGAAGAACGCAGCACTGTTTCGCTCTTTCTGTATCTTGGCACTTTGGGGAAGAATGCACCACTATTTCGCTCTTACTGTATCTTAGCACTTTAGGGAGGAAAGGAATGCATCACTAGCTTGCTCTTTCTGTATCTTGGCACTGTGTGGAAGAATGCACCACTATTTCGGTCTTTCTGTATCTCCACATGATTGTGGTGCCTATTTTTAGAAGGCTGAGACCGCTGATCAAGCACAGATAAAGCCAGCCGAAGGAGAAGCTAAGAAGGAGGAGGAGGGGACGGGGGATGAGGAGACGAAGAAAGAGGGAGGAGGAGAAGAAGGGGAAGGAGAAAAGAAAGAGGAGGCGACGGAGAAGGAGGAGGAGGAAGAATCGGAGGAAGCGCGAAAGAAACGCGAGGCGGAGGAGAAAGAGAAGCAGAAACAAAAGGAGAAAAAGGTAGGGTCTTTTATGAATTCTTGGTACGGAGACATCTAGCCAGGGGTTGTGCGAGAAAAGCCACGCCTCCTAAAGTATTCATTGAGAGAAAGGGGTTTCAAAATGGCCAGGGCTTTTTGTGCAAATTAGCACTGAAATACATGGAGAAAAGTCAATGCATTCACGCGGCTCGGTGCACTAATCTCGGCCTTCTCTTGGACTGGTATTAATTTCGCTGATCTGAAGATGCGTTTGTGATTTTTTTAGGAGAAAGAGAAGAAGGAGAAGATCGCAGCACTCGAGCGGCACTACAAACTGCCGTCCGGGCTGCAACCGAGCATTTTCGTCCATCCGAGCCGCATTGCGAAGAGTGGCAAGCTGGACTGCAAAGTGATGTCGCTGAACTCGTTGCTGGATTATCGTCTGGAAGATAACAAGGAGCACTCCTTTGAGGTATGTATGTACCTATGTACATCAGCTGTACGTACCGTTTCGTACAACAACAGAGGGTATTGTGGGGTAAAACCGGACATTGCATTTGGTATATTCTGTATCCCTCTGCTTTTCTGCTCATTCAGCTCGTCGTGTCCAAAAAGCAATTGAATGAGTAGCACTACACAGCCCAGGGCAATAGATACTCAACCAGACTGTGCTGATTTCAATATCACCATCAGGCTTCGTTGAGAAACTCTTGACTCTTGATGTTCGGTTGTACCCCATGTTGGAGTGGAATGCGATGCCTGAATTGGAGAGAAGTGGGGCACTAGAAATGGTTGTTTTAGGTAGCCGTGTTCGCTGAAGTGTTCAGTGAAATGCTGTCACGCGACTGCGCCTACAAAGTCTACAGAGCCATGATGGCTGCACCAGACAAAGAGGCAGAGGAGAAGGTACGTATCGCATGACTGTAAAAATCGAAACAACAACGGGCATTCACGAACTGACTGCATGAGGCTGCATTCACATTGTCCGCCGATTACCGATTTGTACGCGCGGAATTCGCGGCGTTTTCCGCAACGTTTCCACCCAATTTGTGGTCGGCGTTCAATGTGAATGCGCCTTATAGTTGGCACACTATTCGTCCTTGGTAGCAGAGTAGTTTGTACCATAGCTACGTATGTACGTGTGGAACGCAGCAGCTTAGAGTGTTTGTTTGCATGTGCAGAAGAAGAAAGAGGAGGCGGCGGCTGCGAAAGCTGCAGAGGAAAACATGGAAACGGATGAGAAGAAAGAGGAGAAAGACAGCGCGACAGCAGAAGGAGGAGAGGTGAGCTGATAATGGTGGGCTACACACGTGGTGAGTAAACTCACGGGGAATTTCCCATATGAAATAAGTATGCGATGAAGCATAGGGAGGCCGGTGAATTCACCGTGAGTTTGAAACTCACCGTCGTGTGAACACATGAGAAAAATTTTGCGCTTGGGAGCAAGTGAGAATGTTCTACACGAAAAATAAAACTTGGTTTCCACCGTCCACATTGTGTTCTTCGCCTTTATGAGAGAAAGTGCTGAGTTTGGATTTGCAGGAAGAGAAGAAGGATGAGGCAAGCAAGGAGGAGAAGGAGAAAGAGACGAAAGAAGAGAAGGAGAAGAAAGAAAAGGAGAGGAAAGCGAAGGAGAAAGAGGAGAGGAAACTCTTGCAGGTAGGTAGAGTAGAGTACATGCTGTATGTGCATTATCGACTAATGCGGCGTTCAGATTAGTGTTCCGACAATCGTTCGACGTATGCCTGAAAAGTCCGTGTTCATGCTTCTTTCGGACGTACGTCGCTTATCTGAACGCGGCATTATTCACCGCAGCACGGTATCTGTCTCCCAATCGATGAGTAGTACGGCATTACTAATTCACTTTCTTTCCGAGCGGTGCCATTTTATTGATTGATTTTTTTCAGGTTGTGATCCGCGATCCTGATCTGTTCTTCGCATTTTCCTATTTCGATCACGGCTTGGCCGGCTATCTGTACGATCGGGACACGGAGGAGATTCTGCATACGATGGGATTGCAACTCAGTCGCGCTCAGGTACAGTGGGCCTAGTCGTGTACGTGCGCGTGCATTTATTTCGTTGTTTCAATATGCCGATGAAAGTTCGTGAAATGCTTCAAATATTTTGAAAGTTTGTTTCGTTTCATCGGGAGTTTCGTTATGATTTATGGGTTTTGTGGGTCAAATGGTTTTGCGTTGTTACTGTTGTTGTATTGGAGAGTTGAGGATGCTTCTATCTACAGAGTGTCCCAAAATATACTCCGGGGGTTTCCGCGCTTATAACTCTCGAGTTAAAGCTCAGATTTTAATGCGGTTTTTTCTGTTGTGTAGCCAAGGCTTCAACTTAGACACTTGCAAAATTTCATCTGCATAGCTTTGTCGGTTATGGTTTTATTGGCCCTCAAATTGTTGGTTCCGTTTTTCGCAGTTTTTCCTTCAGTACAATAGCGGTTTTGAGTGGAAATAGCTTCAATTTGTATTTACGCGTCCAGACTTTGAACTGGGCGTCCACACTTCAAGTTCTCTTCCAATGTGGATTGCTCTAAGTCACTTAGAACAAAATTAGCAGTGGTTGCTAGCGAGCTTATGCCAGAAAATATGCCGAACTTTCATTATTCGGGGAAAAGTCCATAGAAAAGGGGCTGGAGAATGTAGCTGTTTTGAACCGGTTCCAATTGACAGTAAAATCTCGAAATTTTGCCAGCCTCTAAGTTGAAGCCTTGGCTATATAATGCAGAAAACCGCATTGAAATCTGAGCTTTGGATCGAGAGTTATTACCGCGTAAACCCCCGGAGTATATTATGGGACACCCTGTATGTTATGTAGCGCTGCGGCTGACTGGGATAGTTGAGCTAACGTTTCAAGTTTAAAATAAGGTCTAGCCCAGTTTCTTTGTATAGAGAACAACAGTACATAATTTATTAATTTTTACGGAGTTGAACATTTCTTTCGGTGATGTACTATGAAAATGCGTTGTGATGATTGTAGACGCAGAAACTGGTGAAGAAATTCGTGACTCGCGGAGACATCTTCAATTATCGCAAGCTGGTGGATACGCTGATCAATAGGGAGACGAAGGAAGTGAAAACGGAGCCAGGAATAGAATATCCGGAGGACGAAGAGGAAATTGCACAAGGCGTGTACTGTACCATCAATTCTTTGTCTATTCGCTACTTGTGCTGAGAATTACATATGGGAAGCGGGTAGGTACGAGTTGCCCGTTGTTCATTGCGGCTCTTGATCGGTGCCGGCGGGGTCACCGATCAAGAATGCACTGAAAAACAGAGCTGGGTCAGAAGGGGAAAGAGAAAATTGTGTCAGAAGGGGAAATCAAAAGGGGAAATTGTGTGACTGAGGTCATCCGGGTGTGTAGTCAAATGGTTAAGGCGCTCGCCTGGAACTCGAGAGGTCCATGGTTCGATTCCCTGGCAAATGTTCCTTCTCGACTCAGCCCATGATTTTTAGCGCTGGGTCAACCTACGACCGCCCATGATACTTAGCACAAGTAGCGAATAGAAGCGAGCCCCATCCCATCATTTTTATGTCCATCTTGTTTGTAACATGTTTTCTCTCTCAGGCAACCGTAAGTTGATCGGAGGTGAAGATGAGGCGACGGATGCGGGGTTGAAGGGACGCGGCGGCGGCTGCACGGACATTAGCGACACGCCCACCGTCACCTTCCGCGGTTCCATCGTCAACGTGGCCCAGATACTGGAGCAGCTGAACCGGCTGGAGAAGGAGCAGGCGGCCATGGAACAGAGGAACGGCGCCCTGGAGAAGGATTTGAGTAAGTCCCTCCCTATCCTCTCATACAGTAAGATATGCAACTATTCACCAGTTGCAGTAACGCGATTGGGTTGGTCGATGGCGACCCCGCGGCATTTAGTGAAAGTTTGGATGGGTGCCTGTGAGGTCGTCGACGTCATTTCGTTGTCAATTCTTCTTTTCACTCGCTCCTTTGACGCTCCCAGATGACAGCTAACAAGGTCGACGACCCCGCAGGCACCGATCCAAAGTTTCACTAAATACCGCCGGGGTCTCTATCGAACGACCCAATCGCGTTACTGCAACTGGTCCATATTCTGGCCAGTAAGAGTTCGCTATGGCATTCAAGGCGCGTTGCGTAAAATAGATTCACAAATGTGGATTTCTGTCCGTGCTTCGTGTACTCTTATTTAGCAGAAGTACATACATGCAAACTACACAGAGGACGACTTGAGTCCCATAGCGAACTCTCTATGGCCAGACTATAATGGCCTGTTCACCTAATGATAGGTAGAGAGGTGTGGGTTCTAAGCAAAGTATTCTGTTTCATTCATGATCAGGCTTATGTGCTTCTTTGTGTTGCAGAGAGCTCCAAAGACCGAGTGGCGTCGCTGGAGAAGAGAAAGCGACGGCTCGAGGAAGACGGCGAGAGATACAAGAAGCGATACCAGGACGCTGAGAAGTGTCTAAAGGTGAGTCACAAGAGCTGTATGTTCTCTTGTCGTGCATCTATGGTACGTACATGAGCGACTGAATACCGTACATGAGTGTGCAAAGGCGTACGTACATGAGCGACTGAATACCGTACAAAGGCTCTACTATTATTTTCTGTCCATATTGCAGACATCCCAAGACGACACGGTGCAGTTGAAGACAGCGCTGCAGGACTGCAAGAAGATGAGTGAGAAAAATAGCGCACACGGTGGACAAAGCTCTGCCGACGCCGAAGGAAAAGAAGAAGGACGTGAAAGCCTCGCCCAAGAAGGAACCTGGCGCGGTAAGGAATGCATGAGACGTGTACATACATATGTTGTCACGTGACCAAACCACGACCACACTACAACGAACGAGAACAAAACAGATGGCAGGTCTTTCTACCTAGTTTGCACATATGACGGATCAGCGCAAAGAGCACGCCGCTTTGCGATAGTAGTTGGTTCCACACCTTTCGTAACGCTGGAGCACCGGGCACACCCAAACGATGACATTACAATCGCTAAATTTGCCAAATCTCACCAAAACTGAACAAAAATTGTGGCAGCACATCCATCCGTTAGTCTAATTGGACACGTGTATCGCTTCTAAGATACATACTGTAAAGGTCGATGTATAGTATAGACCGATCCGTGTATTGCCCGATACCGTGTATAGCCCGCCCAAATTGGCTGATCTTGTTTGTATTGTCCTGCAGGGCAATACACCGACCTTTACAGTAATTTGTTAGGTGGTCCGCTTGGCACCATGCCTACCCTACATGGAGAAGTATCCACCATATGCAGTAAGGGAATTGGGTTGGTCGATGCTGACCCCGCGGCATTTAGTGAAAGTTTGGATCGGTGTCTGCGCGGTCATCGACGTCATTTTGTTGTCAATTCCTCCTTTCACTCGCTCCTTTTCAGCTCC
>JASAMW010007277.1:0-21945 GCA_030247985.1 Epsilonema sp. ZAB3_2
CGACCCTACAACAGAAGAAGAGCAACTCCGAGCCATCTTTCACTCCAACCATTACCCAACAGATACAATCAACAAGGCTATGCAACGTCCAATAGGGCCTCGTCCCCAGCCATTGCAAGAAACCAGAATCAGTCTGCCATACATACCCCGTCTCACCTCTCAAATCTCCAGCTTCCTCCGCCGCTTCAACGTCCGTGTAATCGCCAGTAAGGGAAGGACACTCGGAGCCCTCTTCATGAAAAACAGTCCACCCCAAGACCCATTGCAACGACGAAATGTCATATACAGTATTCCATGCAAGGATTGCAGAGAAGTGTACATTGGTCAAACAGCCCGTCACCTTTCCTCTCGTATCACGGAACACAGGGGCAGCTCTCGCCGTCCATCAACAACTGACAATAGTGACCAGGTCACATCCGCCGTGGCCCAACACCAATTGACAACCGGACACTCAATAGATTTCGAAAGCACCAAGGTATTGGACACAGAACCATATTGGCTTCGACGTTTGACGCTGGAGTCACTCTACATACAATCAATTAGGCACACTATGAACAAGAAAGATGAGACGGAAGTCCATCCCGAATGTATCCGCCTATTCAAGAAATACCTTCGTCACTGCCCCTGTGCTGAATGACTTATGCAAATCCACAGTTGCCAGCCGTCACGTTGGTTTTCATCTTTTCACGCATGACGACGCGGCGTCAGTTGCGGCTATGATCCAACCTGAAACAATTTTTCACTTTTATTGATTATTAGTTTGCAATAATTATAATTTAGCTCTCTGTTTCTTATTTTGGTGTGCTTATTCTTGATTCTGTTGCAGGGTTTAGCCTGAAGAAGGAGCACGTTTCCTTTTGCTCCGAAAGCTTGCAAGTTTTCCCGTACGTAAATTCTTTTACCATCGGTTGCGGGTTTTCTCTCTGGTCTGTATAGTCCATCGCATCACAGACACTACCATCGTCTTGCATTTTATAAAGATTTGCATAGCTTTCCATAATCTGCGTTGAACGTCGATATCTGCATTGACGTTGAACGTCGATATCTGCGTCGGTGTTGAACGTCGATATCTGCGTCCGCGTTGAACGTCGATATCTGCGTTGCGTTAACGCCGGTGGTAATGCAACATCAACTTTGGCGTTCAGCGTTCTTGTGAACATGCCATCAGTGATTAGCATTTGGCAGCGACGCTGGAAGAGACGCTGGCGAGACGAGCAGGCGCTGTCAAGAAGTCGAGTCGAACTGAGGAATCTGCTCCTGCACCCCCCTTTTATATAGTACATAGCAGCGGGAGGGGTGAGCAGCATTTCTTGTGCGATGCGTGCTGGTCTGAGGCACTGCAGATAACCTTGAGGAACAAACTCCGGGATAATCCTGAGATTGTCCTGGGATCATTCCCACAACCTTAGGACAACTCTAGAACAACTCTAGGACCGAACTATTTATGAAAAAGATACAGTAGAATAAAAACGGTACTGTACTAGTGTCTGTTTGGATTGCATCGCTTCTGAGTGCCCTGCACTTGTTTCAACACGGATTATATCCCCGTTGATCAGCCTCCAGATGACTTTCGCGTTGACTGTGGAGCGTGCTCGAAAGTATGTACGGAGCAGGAGGCGCATTATTGGTGCTTTGATGAGGGATATTCATGCAACAAGCGCACCCTGGTGTTTCAATTGGAAACTTCTTTCAATCCCCCGGTTACAAACATCACTTGCAGTGGTCATAGCAATTGCTGCCAAGGGCTCAGTGCTCAGGGCAAAGAGGTGATGATTTGCTGTTGCGATGGGAATTTCTGCAATGATCGCACGTTCCACTACAAGGAATGCAAGGCCACTGCAACAACCCACAAAGTGCTGCCAAAGGCAAGGGGTCCCCTAACATCGACTTTCAAATTTTGAGTTCAAATCAATTGTATCATTAGCTATATTCTTAACCAAGTCTTTTATAAAAAACGGCTTTTCAAAATTCCTATCCGCTCACGAGTTATTCGATGATAAAAGATGATAAAGTTCAGTACTAAAACTATCCTTGGGAACCGCTACGGTTATGTGTTTCCGTGGCTAGTGAAAAGGGCTAAGTGTAAAATGCATTGCATCGTCTGTCTCGCATCCAGTCGTTCTCTCATCGCGCTCAAAACTCTCCAGGGTCTAAGGTCTTGCATCCAGTCGTTCTCTCGTCAGCTGATCAAAGGATACTGCTCCCCAGACAGAGCGGACTGCTCTGCTCATACGGAGCAATGCGAATACAGTTCTTGACTTGACAGTTTTGTATGTATAGTTCTTGGCAGAAAAGGTGGCCTTGGCGGGCAATTGGGCAGAAGCCTGCGCGTGTTGCGAGGTTCGATTCATGGCTTATGACTCAGGTTACCGACTATCTACTTATAAATAGGCGAGCTGTCCGTTCGTCTGTTCGTCCGCGAAGAGCGCTAACAGAAGTAGGAGAGTTCACGAATGACATAGGGGTTGAGTTAACAGAAGTGGGAAAGTTCACGAATGACATAAAGAGAATGAAGAAAATGTTCACGAATGACATAAAGGGTATGATGAAATAGAATGTGACGTCATCCACTCTAGGAACAGAATCTACTTATAAATAGGCGAGCTGTCCGTTCGTCTGTTCGTCCGCGAAGAGCGCTAACAGAAGTAGGAGAGTTCACGAATGACATAGGGGGTTGAGTTAACAGAAGTGGGAAAGTTCACGAATAACATAAAGAGAATGAAGAAAATGTTCACGAATGACATAAAGGGTATGATGAAATAGAATGTGACGTCATCCACTCTAGGAACAGAAGTAGGAGAGTTCACGAATGACATAGGGGGTTGAGTTAACAGAAGTGGGAAAGTTCACGAATGACATAAAGAGAATGAAGAAAATGTTCACGAATGACATAAAGGGTATGATGAAATAGAATGTGACGTCATCCACTCTAGGAACAGAAGTAGGAGAGTTCACGAATGACATAGGGGGTTGAGTTAACAGAAGTGGGAAAGTTCACAAATGACATAAAGAGAATGAAGAAAATGTTCACAAATGACATAAAGGGTATGATGAAATAGAATGTGACGTCATCCACTCTAGGAGAGTTCACGAATGACATAAAGGGTATGATGAAATAGAATGTGACATCATCCGCTCTATGAGAGTTCATGAATGACATAAAGAGCATGAAGAAAATGTTCACGAATGACATAAAGGGTATGATGAAATAGAGTGTGATGTCATCTAATTATAAATAGACGAGCTGTCCGTCCGTCCGTTCGTCCGCGAAGAGCGCTAACAGAAGTAGGAGAGTTCACGAATGACATAGGGGTTGAGTTAACAGAAGTGGGAAAGTTCACGAATGACATAAAGAGAATGAAGAAAATGTTCACGAATGACATAAAGGGTATGATGAAATAGAATGTGACATATCATCCACTCCAGGAACAGAAGTAGGAGAGTTCACAAATGACATGGGGGGTTGAGTTAACAGAAGTGGGAAAGTTCACGAATGACATAAAGAGAATGAAGAAAATGTTCACGAATGACATAAAGGGTATGATGAAATAGAATGTGACATCATCCACTCTAGGAGAGTTCACGAATGACATAAAGGGTATGATGAAATAGAACGTGACATCATCCGCTCTATGAGAGTTCACGAATGACATAGGGGGTTGAGTTAACAGAAGTGGGAAAGTTCACGAATGACATAAAGAGCATGAAGAAAATGTTCACAAATGACATAAAGGGTATGATAAAATAGAGTGTGATCGTGATGTCATCTGCCAGAAAACGTTCATGAATTACATGAGAGGACATAGGGTAGGAAGAAACGTTCATGAATGACATAATGTTCACAAATGACATAAAGGGTATGAAGAAATAAATGTGACGTCATCCTAGGGTATGAAGGAAAGGTTCACCGAATGACATAAAGGGTATGATGAGATAGAGTATAACGTCATCCGCTCCCACAGCGACACACGTTAAGGTAGATATGTGGTGTGACATCATAATTAGGCTACAGAATAATTTTATGTTGGTGTATAGAAGGGGAAGGTATGAAGAAACGTGGCATGATGTCATCATTTCATAATTTTATATCAGTGGATTGAAAGGTTAGGTATGAAGAAAGGTGGGTGTAAGGAACAAGGTATGAAGAAATATGTGTAACGTCATCATTTTGGAATAATTTTATAATGGTGGATAAATACTTTCTTTAGGTGTATAGAAGGGTTAGGTATGAAGACATTTGGCATAAAATCATCGTTTTGGAATAATTTTATATCAGTGGAGAGAAGGGTAAGGTATGAGGAAATGTGGTAGTGGTGTTACATCATCCTTTCGGAATAATTTTCGTTTCAGGGGATAGAAGGGTGGGGTAGGAATAGGAATACAAATAACGTACCATACAGTACTTTACTTTCCTACTTCTGGAGATTTCACGGTACCTGCAAGGAAGAAGCCATCAAGGCCAGCGAAGCTGGCCGCAAGTGGCTGGTACTGTAAAAAGGGCTTTGTGTATTTTGGTTACTGACGGGGAACGGCTTGTATTCTTCCGCTAACCAAAATTTTGCGCTTTGATTGCGGTGATGATTTTGGCACGAAAACCAACTACAGTATGCATCGTACCTACGTACATAACGTACATACAATACGTACTCGTCAATAGTTATCATTCTGCGTGGCGTGGGCAAAGCCCAAAAGAATGACAAACTCATGACTCGCTGGACGGACTACCGTACAGACAGGTGGTTGGTTGCATCAAAAAATGTATTGTATCGCTTTTTTTGTATGCATTTTTTCATCTTCTCCTCCAATCCGCTTGAAGTCTCACATACCCACGATGGTTCAACCGCTGATGTTCTTCTTTCTGGTTGCGTCAATTGCCACTATTCTCCTTCCGGCAGTCTGCAACGGTCTTATAGGACGCTCAAAAAAGCACATTGGATTATACCAATAGGAAGGGGTTGAGGAAACAAAAACTGAGGCGCTTCTGCAGTAAGTACAGTATATTTATACATACATATGCTTCTGTAGTGTAGGTAGTTGTTTCGTTACTTGGTAGGAAGCAGCACTACGTACGTAAAGTTAGGGTGTGCATATCAGCAACAAATGTACGAGATGAGCCGGGTCTGGAACAACCGGCAAAGTCTTGTTCAAAACGAGTGGGTACGAAACAACTAAATTTCGTTCGCTGATAAGCTGATAAACTTATGAAAGGTAGATATGCAATACGCAGATGAAAAGCGCACTATTAAGATCCTGTGCCACTTTTTGAGCGCCCTTTACTTGCTTAGACACGCTTTCAACTTTTATCGCCATTGATTCTGCTCCCTGGAACGCCGTGAAAGGATGTACAAGTTGTGGGAAATTATGTGGACCACGCTCGGCAGCGTATGGCTGCAATAAGTATTCATGTTCAAAGGCGTCACTGATGCATTTTTTGGAGCAGGAGCTACGCTACCGCCATATCACTTGCACCCCAGACACTTGCTGTAAAGGCTTCTCTCCTTTCTACCTTCAAGACAGAATGGCGTGCTGTTGTGATGAGAACCTCTGCAATGATCGTTACTTCCATATGAAGGAATGCAAAGCACTGCCACCTAGTCAAAGTGCTGCCAACAGCTCCAGTTTCCTTCTTGCATAAGTTACAAACCCTTCTGCGCCTTTGAAGTGAAGGGGTCCCCTAACCCTTTGCTGTGAATTCCATTTGGACCAGTTTCAATGTACAACCCCAATGACCGAAAATCGAATAATGTACAACCTCAGTGTACAACCTAGGTTGTACATTATTGGAAAGTAATGTACAAGGGGGTTGTACATTACAATGCTACATTGTCTCTACGAAGGCAATGTACAACCCGGTTGTACTTCACATGTGAAAGGGTAATGTACAACTTCTGTCCCTCGGGTATCCATTTATTGACTGTGTACCATGGTCCATAATCCTCATGATTGGTCTTTGCACTGATTATCTGTGAAGCTGCTGTAATTCCGTTCGTTTTTCTTGTTGGATAGTTTTTGTGTATTATTTATCTTACATAGGTTTTTATTGTTACTGTTTGTGTAACACAAGCTAATATCTATGGTTGAGCCAGACCCCGAGCCGAATCTGAAAACTTGCCATGGCCGTAGCCGGAGCCATGCGCATCATATTGATCAGTGTTTGCTGCAAATGCATTGGAAACGACTCAATGATGGGGTTGTCTGAAAGCTGCAAAAACCTCAATTTTTTCAAAAAGGCAGTCAGCAGAAGGTGAAAAATATAGACTGGATCCTGTACCAAATTCAATCTCATTATGCCGGAGTCGGATTCATAATTATGCCGGGATTACTGGAGCTTCCGCAATGAATTTAGTATAACAACAAAGAACACTTCCAATTAGTTGTACATTACACCCTACATAATGAACGTACAACTACAACCAAGACGTCCCACCCCCCATCCCCCCCCCCCTGCCCCCCCCCACCAACACCTTGTACATTCACACCTTTTTTCAATATTTCAATGTACAACCTAGGTTGTACATTATTTGAACATAATGTACAACAGGTTGTACATTGAGGTGCTGATTTTGGTGACCGTAAACAAAACTGGTCCATATATGGACCAGAATCCTGCGCAAAGGGCTAACATAGAATTAGCGAATATTGCGTTGAAATCAATTTAAAATTAATCTAGAATTAAATTAATCTATCTAGAGTTTCAATTCATGTCATGCGTACATACGTACGTACGAGATTTTGCTTCCTATACATTGTTACACAATATGGGACTACTATTATGAATATTTGAAAAAGTTACTTGTTTTAAATGGCTCCTTCAAGTGCAAAAGGTGATGAATAAACAAAATTATTTTGTTAAAAATTATTGTCCAAAAGCGTGTTCCAGATTCTGTCATTTGAATTTTGAAATGAAATACATAGGCTATGCCTAGTTTATTTATCCATAATAAATCAATTTCCAAAACTGCATTCAATCGCAAAATAAACGGCGATGTTTGAAGACACCGTACTTGTACATCGCTGCGTGAAACGTGAAACCGTTACGTTTGCAGCTTTTGCATTTTCTTCCGGGGTCTGACGTTTCGTGATCAAGTTCTTTAATTTCAGCCTGGCCAGGGCCCGGCAAAGAATGCAAAGGTTATATGTATCACCCCAACCATGTGGTGGCGGAAAAACGGTCAAAAAATGCCGATGACTGGAGCACAGAGGCATACTTTTTAGATCAAAAGCACGTGCTTTAGGGCATAAACAGGTCAAAACAGGGTTATTCTAGTATGTACAATACACCCCAAGCAGGCTTATGGGCATCGTCATACTAGCCTGGTGTGGGAGTAGTGGCTATGGTTAGCTTATGACCAGCTTGTATGGGTAGCTTCAGAGGTACTCTTTAGTACATGGGCATGGGGCAATGCCTAGGGCTATGCAAAAGCATGGGACATTTCCTATGTTTTGCCAATATATGGGGCTATGCATAAAGGCTACGCTTAGAGGGGGCTATGCACCGGTAAATACGGTATCATAATGATAAGATGACCACGGAAGATAGCCGTATGTACGTACGTACATAAGTACATAAGTACGTTACGTACATTACATTGTCTTCTGTATTGATCTGCATTCCGCATCCTTTATTAAAAATGTCCTAGAGCAATGTACAATACGTACATATTACATAAGTAGCCTACACTAAATAGATAATTATCGGCGTAGAAATTTGCAATCGCATCCATTCAATCAATATTTTACTGGTCTAATATATGACACAGCAAAAGGAAAACACCAGCGAGCACAGCACTAATACAACTGGGTCCACGCACATGGAATGCAGGAGTAAGGCCATGCAGACTTTAGGTGCACACATAGTACATATTTAAACATGAACAGTCACAATAATACGTACGTAAGCTGTAGGCGGACTTGCTGACAGTATTAGAATCCATACACAAGATGGTCCTTCAGGCTAGAATAATTTTCAAGAGACGATTTTAGGATAGCAATTGATGCACTGTTTCTAATTGTTTCGTCTAAGTCGTTCCACGTATTGACTATTCGGTTACTGTAAAAATATTTTCTAGTGTCTAGCTTGGCATTTTTGCTCAGCAAATTATTACATGTACCAGCCCGGGTATTGTTTGCATTTACAGCCAAGAAACTGCCATTTTCTATACTAACGAGGCCCTTCACAATTTTGTAGCAGAAAGTCAAATCATGTATAAGTCTACGATATTCGAGGCTATGCAAACCGAGAAACTTACACTGCATTTTGTATGACTGCGAGACGTATGGGTACGGATAGTGGAAGTTCATAACACGACATCTGGCACATAATCTTTGTACAAAGTGAATTTGGACGCGCTCTATTTTACGTATATCTTTATTTTTGTACGGATTCCATATCTGAGTAAACGACTCTAAAATAGGGCGGACGAAGACACAGTACGCTTTAAGCAGTAAGAAGCAGTCGTGCGTTGAAAAAACGCGAAAATTTTTGCCAACAGCCTGCAACGCTTGGTTGCTTACATACGTACAGTGGTCAGAAAAAGTTAACTTACTGGACATTTTCACTCCTACAATCTCGACATAAAAATTCATGCACGATTGGGTCATTATTTATACAGTAGTTTCGACACGGATTACGTTTACCGATCGGCAATATGGCACATTTTTTGGAGGCTATCTTCATTTGCCACTGAGCCGTCCAGGTTTCTACCTCCTCAAGAGCTGGAATTAGCGGGCTTGGGACATTGGGATCAGACAAAACCTCAGAGAACAGTTTCACATCGTCAGCAAACAATTTCGCCGTCACGCCTGGCGGTAAAACATCAATAATGTCGTAACAAAAACAGCAAGGGGCCAAGTACAGTTCCTTGAATAACACCACTCGTAACAGGCCGATATTCGGAATAGGAGCTATTTACAAAAACGCGCTTGAGATCTGTGGGATAAAAAGGCTGATATCCACACACGTAATTGTCCTGAAATTCCATACTGTCCTAGTTTGTACAACAACTTATGGTGGCTAACTGAATCAAATGCTTTTTGAAAGTCCAAGAACACTACATCTACACATTTCCTATCATCAATTAATTTAGTCCACACATCAAGACATTCTAGCAGTTGTGTTGTTACTGATTTACGTGACAGAAAACCGTGTTGTTCAGCTGTAATTAAATCATTAGCCAGCAGATAATTAGTCATTTCGCTCTTGACAATACCCTCCAAAACTTTGCATAAAACACACGTCAAGCTAATGGGACGGTAATTGAGCACATCAGAACTATCGCCTTTCTTGTACAATGGCAACACATCAGCTGTTAACCAAATAGAGGGAAGGGTGCCAGTTTCAAAACTTTTTCTATATAGTACACTTAGCGGGTGGCATATACAGCAGTCAATGTCATGCGCGCCTCGAGTGCCGTCAGGATTAGTACAAGCAAATATGGCTATTGATTTCAAGAAAAAGGCAGGTATGCCGTCTGGACTGCGCGATAGCTTATTTGGCAGATTTCTAAGCGATTTGCATACAACATGAGGGCTAAGATCAACATCAGTAATACTAGTGGTGTCTGGTACACGTCTAATAATAGTTGGCATGTGGCCATCATCAGCTGTAAAAACAGTACATAGTCCTTCATTAAGCAATTCACATTTATCTGCATCCATGGTGGCTAAAGTACCATCCCCTCGATTTAAAGCGGCTACCGTACTCCTATCTCTAAGCTTACTCTTGGCGAAGTTATAAAATTTATTTCTGTCCCCCTCGCGAATAAAACGTTCTTCTCTACGTCGCGTATGTTCGTGTATGCCCTGTACGAAGTGGCGCTCAGCTGCTTTCCATGCTGCCTTGGCTTCGGGTGACTGGTGGCGCTGGTTCCAGAGGGCCTTCTTGCGCGCGCGCATACGTCGCAGTTTTTTAGGTAAGCTAAGCTTATGGGCCAGCTTTCTACGTAGTGGTACAAACAGCACTATTAATTCCTGCAAGACAAGCGAAAAAATATTACAGTAGTCCTCTACACTTTCACAGTAGCGATACAATTGATCCCAATTCTGATGGCTCAAAAAATTTGCAATTCCTGCATAATCAGCCTGCTTAAAATCGCGCACGTAAATGTCAGAGGTATGATCGTCCGCCTGGAAAGCGATAAAAAATTCAACTCTGCGGTGGTCACTATTGGCAAATCTATCCTGTACTGATACATCGAACACACATTGGGCCTCATTGCATAGCACTAGATCCAAGATATTGTCGTGCCTAGTATTGTGCTGTACATATTGAGTGCAGTTATTTTGCGCGAAGCAACCTAGCAAGGCCGTTGCTATTCTGGTCATTCTATTGCCTAAAGTACGTAAGACTAGCCCAATCTACCTCAGGTAAGTTATAGTCTCCTACTAAAACAACAGGAAAGCGCGCAGTACACAATTCATCAATAACGACACATAATGCAGTAGTCTCTGGCAAAGAATGGCCTGTACGATAAACACACGCCACACGCCGTTTGCATGTGGCAGAGCAGACGTCAATGGCTATGATTTCTATACCTACTGCACGTGCTGAGAGCCTGACTTCCGAAATAGACAGCTTGTAACGGTCCAGGGTGTGCATCCTCCGCCATCGCCATCTCTGGATTTTTCTGATTACCAGTGGCCCGTTACAGCTTCGCAGCAAAACCTTTTGCAAATTTGGCAACCCTTTTGCAGATCTGGCAACCCTGTTGTGTACTGTAGATATGGAAACTTATGTATGTATCTAATCTGGGAACCATTTTGGACAGTTGGCAAAAAATTGCACATCTGGCAACCCTTTCACAGAGTTGGCAACCCTATCGCATCGCAGATCTGGCAACCCTTTTTTGCGCATTTGCAATCTGGCAGCCCTTTTGCAGACCTGGCAACCCTTTGGCACATCTCCCGCTTAGTCTCATGTGCACTTATTCGGGCGTGACCATTTGCAAACACTGGCTGGAAAAAATGCAGCATTTAGTTTCTGTCTACTCTTAGTACTAAAATATCGATTTCGGCTGATCAGATCAAAAATCGAAGGCCTTTCTGGCGCCCTCGAGGGCATAAGCTCTTTGAAGAGCCCTGGATGGACGCTGTAGCTGCAAAATTGAGTGAGTGTGAGCGAATCTGCGCGCTTTTAGTACTAAAATATCGATTATCGATCGATTATTGGTGATCGGCTGATCAGATCAAAAATCGAAGGCCTTCCTGGCGCCCTTGGGCTTATAAGCTTTCGAATGAGCCATTACTCGACGCTGTAGCTGCAAAACTGAGCGAGTTTATCGCATCACACACACACACACACACACAGACACACATCAGCCCTATTTGTTAGTAGATGACACCGTACTTCTAACCGCACCTTGTACATCGTTGCATGCAACCGATACGTAAGTTTTGTAATTGTTCTAGCCTGGCGTCTGCTGGTCTGGCGTCTCGTGATCAATTTCTTTGATTACAACCCGGAAAGGGCCCGGCAAAGAACAATAGGTGCCTAGATTATTTTATCGCACCATCCACGTGGCGGCGGAAAAAAAGCAAAATGGCGATGGTGTGAGTAAGAGTCTATCCATCCCGGACCCATCGAAAATGTCTACGAAGAATTATGGTAGGAAAAACGCGACGGTTGCGTTGCGTTGTGTCATCGTCTTCGTTTTTCCTACCGTAAAATTCTTCTTTCGCTATGGAACATAATTATTACACTTTGCTACAGATCTTTTCGATGGGTCCGGGATTTATTCTTGACACCATCGGAAAACGTCCGGGGTTTATTCTTGATGACAAAGAAAGCATTGTACTGTTCTACCAGACCCAGACCAGACTGCTACGTACAGTATGTAGAGCTATAATGACGTGGTGAATAGCCCAACCTTTTGTGTGTTGCTTGTTACTTACTAACTGCTACATACTTACTAGGTTTTGGCAGGAGAGGTGGCCTTGGCTGGCGATTGGGCAGAAGTTTGCACGCGCTGCTAGGTTCGATTTGTAGCTTATTACTCAGGTACCGAACCGTGACTACCCGTAAAGGGCTTTCGTGTATGACTCGCTGTACAGACAGGCTACCGTACAGACAGGTGGTTGATTGCATGAAAAAATTTATTGTATTTTATCCCTTTTTATTTATGCAGTTTCGCATCTTGTTCTCTACTCCATTTGCAGTCTCAGCCAAATCGGTTTTTGTTTCACGATCCTGTCACTATGGTGCAACCGCTGATATTCTTCTTTCTTGTACCGTCAATTGCCACTATTGTCTTTCCAATGGTCTGCAACGGCGAATATACAGGGCGCTCAAAAAGTACCTACGGTATGTATACCTTGGAGGGAGCCTTTGATTATAGGAGGGATTGTGGAAAACATTGAGGCGCTTCTACAATATTATTTATTCACATAAACATACTGTAGTGTAGTTGGTACTTTAGAAGGCAGCGCTATGTGAAGGTGGGGTACGCGTAGTGTATCGACAAAGTGTACGAGACGGGTCGCGTCTGGAACTAGGCTACTATGCAAAAATTGAGAGGTCCTCTAAAGGGCTATGCATAGGGAGGAGGGGGATATGCATAGGGGGCTATGCATGGGACAATTTTTATGTTTTTTAGAGGTGCGCATATTTTTTAGGTTTAAAAACAAGTATTTTAGGGCATAAATTGAGGTCAAACCAGGTTATTCTAGTACGAAGTACCCCTAAAAGCAGGCTATAGGCATCTTAGCTTGGTGTGGGAGTGGCTATGGGTAGCTTGTGATCAGCTGATATAGGTACATAGGTTCAGGTACCCTACAGTACATATGGGGCAATGCATGGAGGGCTATGCATAGGGCACTTCTTATATTTTGCCAATATGGGGCTATGCATGCATAGGGGGGCTATGCATAGGGGGGCTATGCATTCACAGGTAAATACGCGTAACGTACAATGGTACGAAACGATTTGTGTTAGAAAAGAGAGCGCCCTACGCTGAAACAGACGAAAGGCTCCACTATTCAGAACCTGTACAACTTTTTGAGCGTCCTTTACTTGCTTCGACACGAACGACGATGAAATTCCAATTGATAGTGCTCCCAGTCACTCCAAGAAAGGATGTAAAAGTTGTGCGAAAACTTGTCTTCCGAATGAGGCAAAGTATACCTGCTGGGAGTATTCGTGCTCCAAGACGTCACTGATGTTTAGTTTTGAATCTCTACATTTTCATAAAATCACTTGCGCTCCAGACACTACTTGCTGTCAAGGCGTCGCTCCTGAATCCACTAATGGACAGGTTGAATTGTTGTGCTGTTGCGATGGGAACTACTGCAATGATGGTTCCTTCCATAGGAAGGAATGCAAAGCACTGCCACCTAGTCAAAGTGGTGCCAACAGCTCCATTTCCAAAATTTTCATTTTTGCATAACTTCCAAACCCTTTTGCGCCATTAAAGTGAAGGCGTCCCCTAACATAGAATTAGCGAATATTGCGTAAAAAAAGTTAAAATTAATCTAGAATTTTTACCACAAATATTTTTTAAAAAAAACCGCTTTTTAACGTCGTTGATTCCACCTGCCGCCTTGGTTGGGATTAGAAGTCCGAGGTTTATCGGCCAAAGAATCCATGCAAATAACCGTTATGGACAACTCACGGTACTTTCGGTACCTGGTGCTGATGGAAAGGGAATACAAATGGCAAAATGAGCAACAATAGGTTTTTTGAATTTCTATGGGTTTAATCTTTGCGGCGAGGCCGGGCGAATCGTTCCGCGATGGTATACAGCTCAATCAGTGGTCCACGAAACTTAACCCCTACAAATACCCTTAGTAAGTCTCCTCACCGTATTTGCTCTTATGGCCCACGGCAAATAAAAATATGTGCCTGCGTAAACCTCTCAAGAACATAAAAATGTTCAACCCCCATCCCAAATACTCAGAGGCTTCGCCGGATATTATGTGTACTAGGTATATATGTGTACTATATGTATTGCATACATCTCTAGGTAGTTTAAACGAGATTGAGATTATGGTTTTCTTACAGGGTGATTTATTTCTCCTTTAGGATTTTGATTGCCAAGTTCAACAGGTTACCCTGCACCGATTTCGCCCGCAAATTTTGCCCACATACCGTATGTATTCCCGAGCGTTTGCCATTTGCTTGGTAAAAATTTCGAGTTCATACGCTATATTGGTCGTGAGAATTATCCCCTTCCTTTCAAAGTTGCAATTTTGAGCTTTTTCAACCCACTTTTTACTGCCAAATTATTGAAAGCCTCTTCTTTGAGCCCAACGGCTCTTTCCTAAGAGCAAAATAGTTTTAGCAAGGTGGAACCTAAGCCCTGAACAGCCAAAGAACGACAGGATTGGTGGCATTGCTTGGAGATTGTCTCACTTCTCAACTCAACAGTGCTGCTCATGCCTCATCAGTACTGCATCATCAGCTGATGAGCCATAATCACCAGATTTGATGGCTTCCGAATTCTTTCTGGGGGTGCATAGCATAGATAGAAAGGGTCTACAAAGCTGCTACCATTCGAAAAATTGCAGCAGTATAGCCACTTGCCATGTTTTTCAAAAGGTTTGATGGAAAAATTGTAGCAGTAGTCGAAAACTATGGTGAAAAGGTTGAAAATTTTGATTTTCTGTTGTCTGCTGTATTTCTCACTATACCAATACAGCATATCAACTCGAAATTTTTACCAAGTAAATGGCAAACGCTCGGGAATATGTGGGCAAAATTTGAGCGAAATCGGTGCAGGGTAACTTGTTGAAATTGGCAATCAAAATCCTAAAGGAGAAATAAATCACCCTGTAGAATGTAATGCGAATGGTACTATGTGTTTATCTGATCGCTGGTAGATCGCTGGTAGGTCGCGATCAACCAGCGATCTACCAGCGATCTGCCAGCGATCTACCAGCGATCTAGTTTTTGGTCGCGACCTACCAGCGATCTACCAGCGATCAACCAGCGATCTGCCAGCGATCTACCAGCGATCTGCCAGCGATCTGGAGCGTTACGGAAAAAAAGCGGGAAACACGGACGATGAATAAAAACTCGTACTTCTAAAATACGCAATACATTACATGGTACCGAAATTATCCAGACGTCTACGATGGAAAGTAAACCAGTCCTGTAAATGTTTTGCGTGTTTTAGCTATTTGTTATTTCTATCGACCGTGTTTGCCGCCATTTTGGAAGGAAAAACTAGATCGCTGGTAGATCGCTGGCAGATCGCTGGTAGATCGCTGGTTGATCGCGACCTACCAGCGACCTACCAGCGATCAGAGATTTACGGGGTAAGGGTGTCAGCTCGAAAAGCTACATCTACAGTTTCAATTCATGTCATGCATACATCACGTACGCTGTTCCTTCCTGATACATTGTTAGAAAATATAGGACTACTATTATGAATATTTAAAAAAGTTATCTGTTTTAAATAGCTCCTTTAAGTAGTGCAAAAGGTGATTCGTAAACAAAAATATTTTGTGAAAAATTATTTTGCAAAAGCACGTTCCAGTTTCTGTTATTTGAATTTTGAATTGTCGCGCTCGTGGCGCAGGCGGTAAGACGGGCTGCGTCCGATCTGCCGTCCTCTGCGTCATGAGTTTCCACTCTCGCCAGGTGGGATTAAAGCGACTGGCAACCCCAGCAGCAGTATGGTGCGACCGCTCGCTGGCTTCTAAAGGCACCAGTGCTTTCCTTCGGGTCAGCACACCCCGACCAGTGGTCGCTGATGGCTGTTCGGCTTCGTGCCAGGCCCTTCCCTGGTTCGGGCCACTGTTGGTCGTGCCTTGCGGCACTGGACTGGCCCACCATAACGGGCGTTGTTAAAGGTTCGGAGGAGACTAGGTGGGTTTCACCTACAGCCGACCCTGTGGGGTACGGTCTCGCCAAAAAAAAAAAAAAATTTTGAATTGAAATACATGGTCCTAGTTAGTTATGTATCCATCAAAAAATTTCCAAAACTGCATTCAATCGCAAAATAAAGGGCGATGATTGAAGATACCGTACACCTTGTACAGCGTTGCATGCAACCGTTACGTATGCAAGTTTTGCATTTTCTTCCGGGGTCTGATGTCTCGTGATCAAGTTCTTTGATTTCCGCCCCGCCAGGGCCCGGCAAAGAATGCACAGGTTGTATCACACCAACCATGTGGCGGCGGAAATGGCGTGAGTAAGAGTCTATCCACCCTGGACCCATCAAAAAGATCTACAGGACTCTGTGACCATGCAAAGCATTTGTACACTGTACTACCAGATTGCGACAATAGCTATACCTATGTATGCACTTAGAGCGTGAACCCACTTTTTGTGTGTTGTTTGTTACTACTGCTATGTACCTACATATGTAGGTCTTGGCAGGAAAAGTAGCCTTGGCGGGCGATTGGGCAGAAGTTTGCGCGCGCTGCTAGGTTCGATTCGTGGCTATGACTCAGGTACCGAACCGACTACCGAAAAGGGCTTTCGTGTATGACTCGATGTACAAACTACCGTACAGACAGGTGGTTGATTGCATCAAAAAATTTTCTATTTTGTCCCTTTTTTATGCATTTTTGAATCTTCTCCTCCACTTCCACGTGCAGTCTCAAATTGGTGTTTGTTTCATGATCCACGATGGTTCAACCGCTGATGTTCTTTCTGGTGGCGTCAATTGCCTCTATTGTTATTGTCTTTCCGATGGTCTGCAATGCCAAAGACTATACAGGGCGCTCAAAAAGTACTTTGGAGCCTTGGATCATAGGAGTGAGGAAAAAACTGCGGCGCTTTTTTATTTTTACATAAACATACTGTAGTTGTAGTACCTACCTAATGTACAGATTATCTCATAATAAACCGTCCACGTTTCCGTGCATGAAACTCTGGAACCACACATTAGATTTTTAAAGGTGGACCGTTTATTATGAGACACCCTGCAGGGGTATATGGTGACCGAAAATTATTGGGGCGGAAAATTTTGGAGAGGGAGGACATATGGGCGAGCGTAGCGGGCCCATCGGGGGGTTTGGGGGGCGGAGCCCGTTATGCTTTTTCCAACCTCCTGAGACCATTCAGCCATAAATATTTTTATCACTAAAACACCATGGGAGGAGGGAAAAGAATGGAAAGGATAGTAGTAGAGTGAGTGACCTCACAGTGACCACGCATAGTACGTACTAGTTGCCGCAACCACAGGCGAGGCCAAAAAACGCGTTTTCACGCAGTCTTACACCATTATTCCCAGGAAGAATTATTTTTTCGCAAAGGTGGGTTGAAAATTTTACGCCCCTGGCCGCCAAATTTTGGGGCGGAGAACCCTGAACTGGGGCGGAATACCGCCCCTTCCCACTACGACCATATACCCCTGCCTGTAGTTATGGTATGTATACTTATGGTTCTACCTACCTAGATACTGTACCCCCTTCCTTTCTCCGAACTTCGGGGAGGTAGGTAAATCAAGGACACCTAGAACCGAAAGTATGGAAAAATTATAGAAATACTCGTTTTTCCTCAAGTTGTCCACGCCTTTCGGAAATAAATTTACAACTGAAGCGGGAACGAACTAAAACAAAGATCCCACGAAACGAATGCGACAAACATAAGAGAGGAAACGGAGGAAAATAATGTGTCGCATTCGTTTTGTGGGATCTTTGTTTTAGATTCGTTCCCGCTGCAGTTGGAAATTTATTTCCGAAAGGCGTGGACAACTTGAGGAAAAACGAGTATTTCTATAATTTTTCCATACTTTTGGTTCTAGGTGTCCTTGATTTACCTACCTCCCCGAAGTTCGGAATTGTTTTCGTGATATACCTACAGTACCTTACCTACTACCGTATTTACCTATGGAAAAATTGAGAGGTCCTATATGGGGCTATGCATAGGGGGGCTATGCATTGGGGGGTTATGCCAGGGGGTTAGGTAGCCGAAAAAAACCTGAGGCGCAAAATGCCAAATTCACCTCTTTGCCTGTCACCTTCTGGCATCTCTTCATATCTACCATACAGTAATTTTGCGCCTCTAGAAGCTAAATTTTGGGGCGCAAATGGAAAACTGGGGCGGAAATGCGCCTCAAGTTACCACGTACCTAACCCCCACGGCTTATGCATTGGGGGGGGGGGGCTATGCATAGGGCATTTTTTATGTTTTGCCAATATGGGGCTTTGCATAGGGGGGCTATGCATAGGGGGCTATGCACAGGTAAATACGGTATGTGAAGTTGGGGTGCGCACTGCGCGTATCGACAAAGTGTACGGGTCGGGTCGGGTCTGAAATATGGACGGCAAAGACTGGTGCATACGTACATACGAAGCAAGCGGAGACGAAACAATATTTTGTGTTCGAAATGAGAGCACCCTACTACTATGCTGTAGCAGACGTAAGGCGGCACTATTCATTCACTATTATCCTTTGCCACTTTTTGAATGCCCTGTATTTGCTTTGAACAGAACACCATCCTCATTGATAGGGCTCCCAGTCACGTGTGGAGAGGATGTAAAAGTTGTGGAAAACTCTGTAATAAGGGAGCGGCAATGTACCTCTGCTTTCCAAAGCAGTGCTCCAAGACGCTACTGGTGTCTGTGTTAAAAAATCTCCATTTGCATCATATAGGAACTTGCAGTCCGGACGGTACTTGCTGCCAAGCAGCAGGAACATTAATGCTGTGCTGTTGCAATGGACAGCTCTGCAATGATCGTCACTTCCGTATGAAGGAATGCAAAGCACTACCGCCTAGTCAAAGTGCTGCCAACAGCTCCAATTTCTCCTTTTTGGATAAATTCCAAACCCTTCTGCGCCTTTGAAGTAAAAGGGGTCCTTTACACCACAGAATTAGTGAAACATTGCAGTAGAAACTAATTAAAACTAATCTAGAATTTTATCCCCAAACATATTACAAAAGGTGACCCCTTTGTAATATTATTGCCTGCTGATTGTATATTGCCTGCTGTTTTTGAATAGAAATAAAATGGGCCTAAAGTCATCCCAGCCGGTTTCTGCCGTGTGCTATAAATATCTCAGTATATAGCAAACGTAGAGCGAAGCGGACAAGAATGCCACGGATAACTTTTAGCGGGATTTCCAAATCAAAAAACCGTTTGCTTCTATCTGCTCTCAGTAGCGCGCTACACACGTGGTGAGTTACCCCGAATTTTCCGCGCAAAGTTCCCCTTTAAAAAAATCGGCGATATCTCGACACTAGCGCGCTACACACGTGGTGAGTAAACTCACGGGGAATTCCCCGTACGTATGCGATGAAGCATAGGGAGGCCGGTGAATTCACCGTGAGTTTGAAACTCACCGTCGTGTGAACACATGAGAAAAATTTTGCGCTTGGAAGCAAGTGAGAATGATCTACACAAAAAAAAACTCGAAGTTCAAACTCACCGTCGAATTCACCGTGAGTTGCTGCAAATGCTGCACACGTTTTTTGGCTTCCCATTCCACAGGCAGTGAAGATACAGCGAAACTTTATACAACGAAAATGTAGAACTCAACGTGGAGGTAGAAAAATTATTCCGATCGGTGCAATGGTTAGGGAGCGTGTACAAATTACGTCAGGTGGTTTTCAGCCGAATTGGATGGGTACCCCCCCCCCCCGCCCCCCCCGACCGTCAGAATAGCGTCAGAATTGGCCCAACGGCCGTACCCCCCCCCCCCCCCCCCACCGTCAGCGTCAGAGGTGGTGACACCAGTAGTAATAGTACTTGCGTATACGTATGTACAAATGCATGCATAATACATGCATGCATGCATGTATGGTATAATATGCAGCACGTTGTGTATGTACTAAGTAATGTTGTATGTATGTACAGTAATAGATATGTACTGTAATGTACAGTGTATGTATGTACGTACGTAATTCCCGTCAGCGTCAGAATATAGATCTGAGCGCCGACCCCCCCCCCCCCCCCCCCCCCCCACCGTCAGACTGACGTCAGAGGCTGGGCCAGGGGGGAGGGGGGGGGGACCCCCCCTCCCCTACCACCTGACGTAATTTGTACACGCTCCCTTAGCGAGCTACTTGCTCTCAAGCTGAGTTTCTAGCTCTCTGATCAGTACGTATGTTGCCTGTAACTCAAGAATGACGCAACGTAGAGGGATGGGACTTAGTGCGTTTTGCAGCATTTTTTATGCTCTATCTTAATGATGTGTGTAGCCTTACCCCGAATTTTCCGCGCAAAGTTCCCCTTTAAGTATGGAAATCGCCAAAAATGGGCGTCGACCAAATACGCCGGCGAGATCTCGACACTGAGAACAGCTAGAAGCAAACGGTTTTTTGATTTGGACATCCCGCTAAAAGTTATCTGTGGCATTCTTGACCGCGTCGCTCTACGATTGCTACTTACTGAGATATTTTTATCACACGGCAGAAACCGTTTGGGACGACTTTAGTTATGCATAGTAAAACTTTCCAAAACTGTATTCAATCGAAAATACAGGGCGATGATTGAAGATACCGGACACCTTGTACATCGTTGCGTGAAACCGTTTACGCATACAGCTTTTGCATTTTCTTCCTGTCTGACGTCTGGTGATCAAGTTCTTGATTTTAGCCCAGCCAGGGCCCGGCAAAGAATGCACAGGTTGTATCACACGAACCAGTTGGCGGGGAAAAAAATAATGGCGATGGCGTGAGCAAGAGTCTATTCACTCTGGACCCATCAAAAAGATCTGCAGGAAACTGTGATTCTTCAAGCAGCGAACGAGAAAGACGTTGCGTTGTGTGTCGTCGTCTTGTTTTTTGATCCGTAAACTCAGTTTGCTGCAGATCTTTTTTGGATGGGTCCGGCGTTGATTTTTGATGACAAACAAAACATTTCTACTGTACTGTACTACCAGATTGTTACAATAGCTGCCTATGTATGCACTTTAGAGCGTGAACCCAACTTTTTATGTGTTGCTTGTTACTACTGCTGCTGTAGTTCTTGCCTTGGCGGGCGATTGGGCTGAAGTTTGCGCGCGCTGCTAGGTTCGATTCGTGGCTTATGACTCAGGTACCGGACCGACTACCGTAAAGGGCTTTCGTGTATGACTCGCTGTACTGACAACTGTACACAAACACGTGGTTAATTGCGTCAAAATTGTATTGTATTTCCTTCTTATGCATTTTTGCATCTTCTACAGTACTTTTTTGCAGTCTCAGTCAAATCAGTTTTTGCTTCACGATCCACGATGGTTCAACCGCTGATATTCTTCTTTCTGGTGGCGTCAGTTGCCACTATTGTCTTTCCGATGGTCTGCAACGGCTATACAGGGCGCTCAAAAAGTACCTTGGAGCCTTGGATTAGGACGAGGGGTTGAGGAAAAAACTGAGGCCTCTTCTATTTTTACATATTGTACTGTTACCTATGTGTACGTACATAGTACCATAGTATGTTGTTGGTACTTACCACCTAATGTGAAGTTGGGGTGCGCGTATCGACAAACTGTAAGACAGACGGGTCGGGTTTGAAACGAACGGCAAAGACTTGTACATACGTATTAGGTGAGTGGATATACTGTACTACGAAAATGAAACACTAACAGTCACTGTATGAGAGTGTGGCGATTCGGCCGGACCCGGTTTTTATACTTTTCAAAATTATTGTCGTGAATATAGGCAATCGACCCTCCTGATTGCGAAAATGAACTTAGTTTTTCGATTTGACCACGTGCAACCGGAGAAACGGGCTCATTTAGGCAGGGTGGTCAGGGGAAAGGCGGAAAATCGAACATGATCAAATCGACATTACGTACAGACGTCCCAAAACTCAGCGAACAGGGCCATTATGGCAAACCCAATACAAATAGAATCGGCTTGATTTGCTCTTTTCAATGGTGTACTTGCCGATCGCTTAACCCTTACCGTTGGCGAGTTATGATCAAAAAGGCGCGAAATATGTAACACCGCAAAAACCAGGCAAAATTTGGAATATCGATCGTAGCTCGCCTGATTTCGACCTGACAGATCTGAAAACTATCTCAGGTTATAGCGCTTGAAATTCTGAACAAGATAGGCTATGCTTCCAATCTCTCCG
>JASAMW010007279.1:0-12042 GCA_030247985.1 Epsilonema sp. ZAB3_2
AAAGCTAAGGCGCTGATGGAATATGGGTACATTGGCCTTTGACAAATTGCTGGCTTTGAAATATTCGAGGTGGCATTGTTTTATGCAGTTATTGTTCTTTGTTTTGTTCTGGTTATCCCAGCCTAACTTCTGGATTATTCTGCATTATCTCAATGGTGCTTGCTATCGTATACTTTGGTCTTGGCACAATTTCCATACGGAACAGTTTCGAACAAGAATGCATCAATTTTACTAACGAGAAGCTGCAGCAGTTCTTCTATCACCACGTGTTCGTAAAAGGAGCAGCACGACTACAAGGAAGAGGAAATAGAATGGAACTACGTCGACTTTGGCCTGGACCTTCAGCCAACCATTGACCTCATTGAAAAAGTGAAGTACATTTTGCCAAACCTGCCGGAATCGAAATTCGCGCCTACTGTATGTGGACATTGTATTATTGTGTTTTACATATGTGCGTTGTGTTGCAGCCGCTGGGAATTTTCTCCTTGCTGCAGGAGGAGTGCATTGTGCCCAGGGGAAGTGACGCCAATTTGGCCAGCAAACTGCACGAAAGGCACGGGAGCAACCCTCAGTTTGGACATCCGAAGCCTTGCAAACGCTCCGGCGGCATCATCAAAGGCGATTTCTGCATTCACCACTACGCAGGATTGGTCAGTCCGTCCCACGCACCGTTATGTACTCCTGCTATTGGGCGTATTTACGAGTTGCAGTAACGCGACTGGGTTGGTCGATAGCGACCCCGCGGTATTTAGTGAACGTTTGTATCGGTGTCTGCGGGGTCATCGACGTCATTTGTTGTCATTTCTTCTTTTCTTTCGCTTCTTTTCTGCTCCTCAGATGGTTGAACAAGGTCAGCGACCCCGCAGGCAACGATCCAAACTGTCACTAATTTCCGCGGGGTCGCTAACCCAATCGCGTTACCGCAACTCGTCCATACTAAAAGCAACTTATCGCTATACAGGTGAACTACAGTGTGGACGGTTGGTTGGACAAAGACAAAGATCCACTAAGCGACTGTCTAATTCGGGTGTGCCAAACTTCAGAGAAATGGATCTTCAGCAAGCTTTGGAGAAAAGCATCCGGCAGTACTGTCAGTTCAGGAGCTATGAAAGGTCTCTTGACATTGACAGCCAACGTTACAGTACATTATTGCACAGTACTGTACTTATATACTTACTGTCCGTACGTACGTACTACAAAATCATTCAGCGCTTGTACCATACAGGCCTACATGTACCTACGTTTCTCTGTGTTTGTATGTACCTGCCGTACCTACGTACGTACACAATATACTGTTGCATATTAGGTAGGTAGGTAGGTACTAGTGATGTCAGAGTAAAGTTTTGGGTAACTTTACCTGGGTTACCTGGCCGATTTTTGGCTAGGTAACTTTACTTTACTTTACCCAGAGCGAAAAACCTTTACCCAGCTTTACTTTTTACCAAGAGCCGAAATGGCCTACCCAGGTAAAATCCAAGGTCATCCAGGTAAGTATGTAGCACTTACTTGGGTGAAGTTCTGCCCACTCTTCAGTACTTACCTGGGTAATTTACCGGGGTAAAAGCATGTAGAAAAAAGCTCATTTAGAGGAGAAAAAAAATAGTTAAGTTTTATAGCAAGACGTCTTTCAAGATGTAACTTTTGGTGTGGTTTAGGAATACTAAAGCAGTTACTGACACCTTCAGAACGGTGCAGTGGTGCACAAATTTCATTGTATGTATGGTAACCACATAACTACGGCATTTATTTTTACTGTATGTGGATAAAATATGGGAAAAATCCAGGTGCGATTTTACCCGGGTAACTTTTCTCCGATGCAGTTTACTTTACCTGGATGGGCTTGTGCTGGGTAAAATTACCTGACTTTACCTGGCCTGATGCGCTGCTGGGTAATTTTACCTGTACTTTACCTGTTAGATAAAGACCCAAGTTGACATCACTAGTAGGTACTGTAAATCAAATCTGTACTAATGATCTGGGCAGAAGGAGTTCGCAATGGCATTCAAGGCGCGTTGCATAAAATAGATTCACAAGTGCCGATTTCTGTCCCGTGCTTCGTGTACTGCAGAAGTACATGCAATATTCTGCAGGAGTACATGCAAGCTACGCAAGACGACTTGAGTCCTATAGCGAATTCTCTCTGGCCAGACTAGTTTTTTATCTACTGTACGGTAGTGTTCGTTATGCGATTTTAGGAAAGAAGCTCGACGCGCTTCATCACAGAGGCTCCATGATGAATGCGTTCCACACAGTTTCCGCCGTTTACAGGGTAAACTTGGTGTTGACCAACCTACGTACGTATGTGTACCGAAGAGCTAGCAGTGGCTACGATGTACATGGACTTTTATGTACTAGGCAGGCAGGCGATGTTACCCGATTGTAGGATGAGCTGAACGAGCTGCTGAGCGAGCTGCGACTGACCAGTCCGCATTTCATTCGCTGCATCATCCCCAACTACGAGAAAGAGGCGGGCGGTTTTCGCGGCAGTCTCGTCCTGTTCCAGTTGCGCTGCAACGGTGTGATGGAGGGCATCCGCATTTGCAAGCAGGGATATCCAAATCGCATGCTGTACGAACAGTTCAAGAATCGATACCGAATCCTGGACCCGACCGCCGTCGACTGGTACACGCAACCGAAGGAGGCGGCGCGGCATATCTGCGGCTTGGCGCGTTTGCAAGCGCCCCAGCAGTTCCAACTGGGAAAGACAAAGGTACGTACTTTGGGTACGGAGGGAATAGGAAGGAAGAGGAGGGGTGTTACCGAGAGAATTATTGGTACCCTGCATGGGAGCCGAAGCCGTCTACGGTAACGCAGGATATGGTGGAATAGTTCATATTTCTTAGCGAAGCCGTCTACTTACACACCAAGAATTTACTTTGTAGAAAACAGTCGTGCAATCACGGTGGCTGGTCTTATTACTTTTTGATGACAGAACACGCGTACTGTACCAATGTGCCTAGATTTTCTGTCGCACTGGCGTCTTTGGAACACTGGAAACGATGCGCAGCGAGCGAATCTCCAGGGTTATGACTGGACTGCAGAGTTTCATCAGGTGGCACCTCATCCAGATGCATTGCACGGAACTCAAGAGAAAGATGTACGTAGTATACTGAACATAGGTCTGCACCGTGAATGTAGGTAGACGTACATACTGTACGTACTACCAAAAATATATAACTCCTGTATTGGGAAGAATCGGCGACCTAGTGAACAGAAACGAAGAGGCATTAGCCCGTTTTCGTCCCTTTATATAGGCTTTTCAAATGCCCTTTCATATGGGTTTCACCTTTTTATTGGGCTTTTACGAATCCTTTATTTTTAAGAAAGGTTTTCTGTAGCGGTTGTCATAGTACGTTGCATAGTACGTACTTTTTGTAAATCGAGATAATATGCCTATCGGATTCCCCATCAAAAACTGCATATGTAGATGAGTAGTATGTGCTGCTCTCCAGGTACCTTCCACCACAGGGGAATACAGCTCCCAACTCCCCATGCCAAGCTCCCCACCCTACCCCGGGGCTCCCCAAGCTACCCACCCCTACCCCGAGCTCCCCAAGCTCCCCCGGGCTACCCTGACAGCAGCTGCCCCGACCGCCCCCGGGCTGCCCCGACTACCCATGCTGCCCATGTGTTATGTGTGAATGGGCGACCTATGCTACGCCCTGTGCTGCCCCTGTGTTATGTGTGACAGCTACCAATATGTACACATTGGAGGCAACTGATATGTGTGTGTGTGTCTTGTGTAAACAAGTGAACAGTACAGTGCATACGGAGCAAACAACCATACAGTGCTTTCTCCGTGAGCTGTTGTACCCGTCTTTACTCTGCGCATGTCTGAGTTGTGCGCATGCCCCGTGTTTTATCTGTTGTTTCTGCGCGCTTTTTTGGCGCCAAAATTTTTATGTGCTGGAATAATCAATACTTTGCACTTGTTTGTCATGAGTTTTTGGCGCCAAAATATTTTACTACTTTGCATATCTGTGCGATTTTTTTGGCGCCAAAATTTTTGTGCTGGAAACTTTTCACCTTTTCGCGCCAAAAACAGCAACCACTGAGCTAAGTGCTGTCATTATGACTTTTTTATGAACTTTTCACTCATAATGTAAGCGTGCGTAACAGAAGTGAGCCAATACAATGGATGTATATTGCCACCAACCTAATACCAAATGGCTCATCAAAATAATCAAATGGACCAAAATCCTAGTCAGGATAACATAAACAATTAGGCTACTCTTTCTAATAATTACCAAATCATGATTATTGACACATACTGTAAACTGGTGTTAACTAAAGGTGAATAAATTTTTCAAAATACTGGTGTTAACACATATCATCTAAAGTGCGAGAATACATGGATGGGTGTGGTGCAGTACCTTTTCCACATTTTATGTACATACTTTTCTGCATACCTTTTCGAACTGTTTGCACATTTAGTATTTCTTTTGCACACTGATTACTGACATTATATGAGAAGGTCCACGAAAGAGCGGGGCAAAGGCTGAAACCGGCTGATCTCCGATTTCGACGAAACCTAGCTCATTCGAAAGCGCTTCAAAAGTTATGTAAAACGCGAGAATTCCGACACTTCTACGATCAACCGTTAGCGAGATATGGCTTCTCAAAGATTCGCCAACTTGAGTGACACTCTGGTCCAACTTAATTTTGGACCTTTCGCGCATAAATGGCCATATCTCGGCAACCAATAGGGGTATTCGCATGCGCTTTTTTTTTGTTCAACTCCCCATTCATCGCAGAATTGTATACTTTTCGATCGAAATGTTTAACCCCTACCGTAATCGAGATATGAAGACAAACGTGGTGGCGATTTTTTGAAAATTGACAACTTTAGGGCCTGAATTTGAGCAAACATTGCCAAGCTCGGCAACGGTGTACAGAGACGGTACCTAGCTCGTTAAATAGCTCAACTCTTGCTCTTTCGAATGGTATATGCCTCGACCATTCCGGTGAAGAAAAATTTTGAAATACAGGCTGTTATTTGCGAGCGTGCGATTAGATGGTCAAATACTGCGGATTTCCGTATTACCTTCAAGTTCTGCTGGGGACAGGGATACCAAATGATCGAATTCGCGTTGTTATTTTGTTTATTTTGTTTAGCCATACATACCTGCTTGCCTGTACGTATGTGGTGTGGTGCATAAGTACGTAGGTAGTACATATGGCAGTTGTTGGTGGTGCTAGGTACTTTGTTTCACAGCATGCACTGCGCCATACGTACTGTATGTACTTTTTGTACAGTTCGGTTCTAAGTTGCTTGTGGTGGTTGGTTTTCAGTGCATTTATCGAATACCGTATTTACCCATACATAGCCCCCCATGCATAGCCCCCCCTATGCATAGCCCCATATTGGCAAAACATAAAAAATGCCCTATGCATAGCCCCCCCCCCCTATGCATAGCCCCATATCTGCTTGCCTGTACCTTTGTATGTGGTGTGGTGCATAAGTACAGTATGTACGTATGTAGTACTGTACATACTGTATGTAGTACACATATGGCAGGTAGGTGCTGCTAAAGCTAGGTACTTTGGTTCTACCGTTTCCCAGCTTTGTTTGCTTGCTTGTGGTGGTTGGTTTTCATTCCATTCTTATCTTTTGCTGTAGTATTGACCAGTTGCGCTCAAAATTTCTGGATAGTTGCCAGCTGACTTTATTGGATTTACACAAGGAGCTATAAGTAGAGGAGACGTCACTCTCCCAAATATCGGGCGGAGGCAGTGTCCGGGTGTACGCATGATTTAGCTTCCGGTTTTCTAAGGTCCGTGGCATGCCATAGAGGCTAAATCAAGTCAAACTCTAATCATACTTTCTTCGATCTCCCAACTTTCTTCGATCTTTTCAATGGTCGGGTCGGCGTTAACCCATCCCCAACTGGTATGGCCAAAAATGGCCATTTTTCAGCGTTTTGGCAAAAGTGGGGTATTTTGCAGGCTTCGGTGCAACACGCACAGAGCCAGCCAAATGCTGTCCTTCTCAAATTCCACCACCAAGGGTCCAAGCTTCGCACTGGTGGTGTTAACTCCTTCCCCACCTATCTGGCAACCTGAGAAATTGATGAAAAACTGCCTTTTTAGATGCATTTCTACCCAAATATGCTACTCTAGTAAAGTCAAGCAGAAAAAATTAAAGTACACTACCATAGTTTTATGCGTAGATTTCAAAAATGAAAGTGGTTTTTCCATTTTCCCACGTTTAAGGCCTGATAAACCCGATTTTTCATGTGTTTCGGAATGGAAAAGTGCACTAAAAGCAATTTTTTGAAAATCAGGTATCCTGACCTAATTTTATGCGTAGATTTCAAAAATGACCTTAATTTTTAAATTCTTCCACTTTTAAGGCCTAATATACCCGATTTTTTACTTGACTGATCATAAAATTGGCCTAAAATCGGGCGTATTAGGCCTTAAAAGTGGAAGAATTAAAAATTAAGGTCATTTTTGAAATCTACGCATAAAATTAGGCCAGGATACCTGATTTTTAAAAAATTGCTTTTCGTGCCCTTTTCCATTCCGAAACACATGAACAAAAAAACTGTACAAAAAGTACGTACAGTACGTATGGCGCAGTGCATGCTGTGAAACAAAGTACCTAGCACCACCAACAACTGCCATATGTACTACCTACGTACTTATGCACCACACCACATACGTACAGGCAAGCAGGTATGTATGGCTAAACAAAATAAACAAAATAACAACGCGAATTCGATCATTTGGTATCCCTGTCCCCAGCAGAACTTGAAGGTAATACGGAAATCCGCAGTATTTGACCATCTAATCGCACGCTCGCAAAGAACAGCCTGTATTTCAAAATTTTTCTTCACCGGAATGGTCGAGGCATATACCATTCGAAAGAGCAAGAGTTGAGCTATTTAATGAGCTAGGTACCGTCTCTGTACACCGTTGCCGAGCTTGGTAATGTTTGCTCAAAGTTAGGCCCTAAAGTTGCCAAATTTCAAAAAATCGCCACCACGTTTGTCTTAATATCTCGATTACGGTAGGGGTTAAACATTTCGTTCGAAAAGTATATAATTCTGCGATGAATGGGGAGTTGAACAAAAAAAAGCGCATGCGAATACCCCTATTGGTTGCCGAGATATGGCCATTTATGCGCGAAAGGTCCAAAATTAAGTTGGACCAGAGTGTCACTCAAGTTGGTGAATCTTTGAGCGGCCATATCTCGCTAACGGTTGAGCGTAGAAGTGTCGGAATTCTCGCGTTTTACATAACTTTTGACGCGCTTTCGAATGAGCTAGGTTTCGTCGAAATCGGAGATCAGCCGGTTTCAGGCCCCCATACTGGGCTGCCCCGCTCTTTCGTGGACCTTTTCATAAAATGTCAGAAAACAGTGTGCAAAAGAAATACAAAATGTGCAAAAAGTTCGAAAAGGTATGCAGAAAAGTATGTACATAAAATGTGGAAAAGGTACTGCACCACACCCATCCATGTATTCTCGCACTTTAGATGATATGTGTTAACACCAGTATTTTGAAAAATTTATTCACCTTTAGTTAACACCAGTTTACAGTATGTGTCAATAATCATGATTTGGTAATTATTAGAAAGAGTAGCCTAATTGTTTATGTTATCCTGACTAGGATTTTGGTCCATTTGATTATTTTGATGAGCCATTTGGTATTAGGTTGGTGGCAATATACATCCATTGTATTGGCTCACTTCTGTTACGCACGCTTACATTATGAGTGAAAAGTTCATAAAAAAGTCATAATGACAGCACTTAGCTCAGTGGTTGCTGTTTTTGGCGCGAAAAGGTGAAAAGTTTCCAGCACAAAAATTTTGGCGCCAAAAAAATCGCACAGATATGCAAAGTAGTAAAATATTTTGGCGCCAAAAACTCATGACAAACAAGTGCAAAGTATTGATTATTCCAGCACATAAAAATTTTGGCGCCAAAAAAGCGCGCAGAAACAACAGATAAAACACGGGGCATGCGCACAACTCAGACATGCGCAGAGTAAAGACGGGTACAACAGCTCACGGAGAAAGCACTGTATGGTTGTTTGCTCCGTATGCACTGTACTGTTCACTTGTTTACACAAGACACACACACACATATCAGTTGCCTCCAATGTGTACATATTGGTAGCTGTCACACATAACACAGGGGCAGCACAGGGGTAGCATAGGTCGCCCATTCACACATAACACATGGGCAGCATGGGTAGTCGGGGCAGCCCGGGGCGGTCGGGGCAGCTGCTGTCAGGGTAGCCCGGGGGGAGCTTGGGGAGCTCGGGGTAGGGTGGGGAGCTTGGGGAGCCCCGGGGTAGGGTGGGGAGCTTGGCATGGGGAGTTGGGAGCTGTATTCCCCTGTGGTGGAAGGTACCTGGAGAGCAGCACATACTACTCATCTACATATGCAGTTTTTGATGGGGAATCCGATAGGCATATTATCTCGATTTACAAAAAGTACGTACTATGCAACGTACTATGACAACCGCTACAGAAAACCTTTCTTAAAAATAAAGGATTCGTAAAAGCCCAATAAAAAGGTGAAACCCATATGAAAGGGCATTTGAAAAGCCTATATAAAGGGACGAAAACGGGCTAATGCCTCTTCGTTTCTGTTCACTAGGTCGCCGATTCTTCCCAATACAGGAGTTATATATTTTTGGTAGTACGTACAGTATGTACGTCTACCTACATTCACGGTGCAGACCTATGTTCAGTATACTACGTACATCTTTCTCTTGAGTTCCGTGCAATGCATCTGGATGAGGTGCCACCTGATGAAACTCTGCAGTCCAGTCATAACCCTGGAGATTCGCTCGCTGCGCATCGTTTCCAGTGTTCCAAAGACGCCAGTGCGACAGAAAATCTAGGCACATTGGTACAGTACGCGTGTTCTGTCATCAAAAAGTAATAAGACCAGCCACCGTGATTGCACGACTGTTTTCTACAAAGTAAATTCTTGGTGTGTAAGTAGACGGCTTCGCTAAGAAATATGAACTATTCCACCATATCCTGCGTTACCGTAGACGGCTTCGGCTCCCATGCAGGGTACCAATAATTCTCTCGGTAACACCCCTCCTCTTCCTTCCTATTCCCTCCGTACCCAAAGTACGTACCTTTGTCTTTCCCAGTTGGAACTGCTGGGGCGCTTGCAAACGCGCCAAGCCGCAGATATGCCGCGCCGCCTCCTTCGGTTGCGTGTACCAGTCGACGGCGGTCGGGTCCAGGATTCGGTATCGATTCTTGAACTGTTCGTACAGCATGCGATTGGGATATCCCTGCTTGCAAATGCGGATGCCCTCCATCACACCGTTGCAGCGCAACTGGAACAGGACGAGACTGCCGCGAAAACCGCCCGCCTCTTTCTCGTAGTTGGGGATGATGCAGCGAATGAAATGCGGACTGGTCAGTCGCAGCTCGCTCAGCAGCTCGTTCAGCTCATCCTACAATCGGGTAACATCGCCTGCCTGCCTAGTACATAAAAGTCCATGTACATCGTAGCCACTGCTAGCTCTTCGGTACACATACGTACGTAGGTTGGTCAACACCAAGTTTACCCTGTAAACGGCGGAAACTGTGTGGAACGCATTCATCATGGAGCCTCTGTGATGAAGCGCGTCGAGCTTCTTTCCTAAAATCGCATAACGAACACTACCGTACAGTAGATAAAAAACTAGTCTGGCCAGAGAGAATTCGCTATAGGACTCAAGTCGTCTTGCGTAGCTTGCATGTACTCCTGCAGAATATTGCATGTACTTCTGCAGTACACGAAGCACGGGACAGAAATCGGCACTTGTGAATCTATTTTATGCAACGCGCCTTGAATGCCATTGCGAACTCCTTCTGCCCAGATCATTAGTACAGATTTGATTTACAGTACCTACTAGTGATGTCAACTTGGGTCTTTATCTAACAGGTAAAGTACAGGTAAAATTACCCAGCAGCGCATCAGGCCAGGTAAAGTCAGGTAACTTTACCCAGCACAAGCCCATCCAGGTAAAGTAAACTGCATCGGAGAAAGTTACCCGGGTAAAATCGCACCTGGATTTTTCCCATATTTTATCCACATACAGTAAAAATAAATGCCGTAGTTATGTGGTTACCATTGATACAATGAAATTTGTGCACCACTGCACCGTTCTGAAGGTGTCAGTAACTGCTTTAGTATTCCTAAACCACACCAAAAGTTACATCTTGAAAGACGTCTTGCTATAAAACTACACTATTTCTTGAAATGAGCTTTTTTCTACATGCTTTTACCCGGGTAAATTACCCAGGTAAGTACTGAAGAGTGGGCAGATTTTTACCCAAGTAAGTACTACATACTTACCTGGATGACCTTCGATTTTACCTGGGTAGGCCATTTCAGCTCTGGGTAAAAGTAAAGCTGGGTAAACGTTTTTCGCTCTGGGTAAAGTAAAGTAAAGTTACCTAGCCAAAAATCGGCCAGGTAACCCAGGTAAAGTTACCCAAAATTTTACTCTGACATCACTAGTACCTACCTACCTACCTAATATGCAACAGTATATTGTGTACGTACGTAGGTACGGCAGGTACATACAAACACAGAGAAACGTAGGTACATGTAGGCCTGTATGGTACAAGCGCTGAATGATTTTGTAGTACGTACGTACGGACAGTAAGTATATAAGTACAGTACTGTGCAATAATGTACTGTAACGTTGGCTGTCAATGTCAAGAGACCTTTCATAGCTCCTGAACTGACAGTACTGCCGGATGCTTTTCTCCAAAGCTTGCTGAAGATCCCATTCTCTGAAGTTTGGCACACCCGAATTAGACAGTCGCTTAGTGGATCTTTGTCTTTGTCCAACCAACCGTCCACACTGTAGTTCACCTGTATAGCGATAAGTTGCTTTTAGTATGGACGAGTTGCGGTAACGCGATTGGGTTAGCGACCCCGCGGAAATTAGTGACAGTTTGGATCGTTGCCTGCGGGGTCGTCGACCTTGTTCAACCATCTGGGAGCAGAAAAGAAGCCAGTGAAAAGAAGAAATGACAACAAATGACGTCGATGACCCCGCAGACACCGATACAAACGTTCACTAAATACCGCGGGGTCGCTATCGACCAACCCAGTCGCGTTACTGCAACTCGTAAATACGCCCAATAGCAGGAGTACATAACGGTGCGTGGGACGGACTGACCAATCCTGCGTAGTGGTGAATGCAGAAATCGCCTTTGATGATGCCGCCGGAGCGTTTGCAAGGCTTCGGATGTCCAAACTGAGGGTTGCTCCCGTGCCTTTCGTGCAGTTTGCTGGCCAAATTGCGGTCACTTCCCTTGGGCACAATGCACTCCTCCTCCAGCAAGGAGAAAATTCCCAGCGGCTGCAACACAACGCACATATGTAAAACACAATAATACAATGTCCACATACAGTAGGCGCGAATTTCGATTCCGGCAGGCTTGGCAAAATGTACTTCACTTTTTCAATGAGGTCAATGGTTGGCTGAAGGTCCAGGCCAAAGTCGACGTAGTTCCATTCGATTTCCTCTTCCTTGTAGTCGTGCTGCTCCTTTACGAACACGTGGTGATTGAAGAACTGCTGCAGCTTCTCGTTAGTAAAATTGATGCACAGTTGTTCGAAACTGTTCATCTGGAAATTGTGCCAGACCAAAGTATACGATAGCAAGCACCATTGAGATAATGCAGAATAATCCAGAAGTTAGGCTGGGATAACCAGAACAAACAAAGAACAATAACTGCATAAAACAATGCCACCTCGAATATTTCAAAGCCAGCAATATCTAGAATGCCAATGTGCCCATCTCCATCAGCGCCTTTGCTTTTTGTTCCCCTGCCCAGCACGCGAGTGGTTTTGTTGCAGCGGTATACCAGCCACGTAAACAGCTTTTCGTAAATGGTTTTGGCCATCGCCGTCACCGTGTGAACCACCTAATAATGAATTACCTATAATTCTACAATGCTTTGATCATCAAGGACCATGGCCCATGAGAGATCACAATCAGTACATGTAAATTGAAACGCATGAACATCCCTGGAATCTAATTTCGGCTTATCGCCTATGGTTTTCCG
>JASAMW010007280.1:0-19105 GCA_030247985.1 Epsilonema sp. ZAB3_2
TGGCTGAACCAAAACAAAATGACATGGCATAATATACCTGGTTAGGCCTTAGTTAAACGTGCAAAGTACGGCTCTACTGCTGAACGTCTTTAGAGAGTTATGGCCAATTTCAGCTGTCGCTAAAACAAGAGCCCTGGGGGGGTGAACCCGCCCGCCTAAGGTTTAGGCCATTTTCAGGCTGACCAAGCTATATTTTTATGGCCGTTTTTTTCAAGATGGAAGCCAAGCTTATTTCCAACGCCAGTAATTGCAAAAATAACTGACTAAAATATTTCTGCCTGATGCATGAAGGGCACGAATGAGACAACTCTAGTGACAGCCCATCTCTTCAGTACTGGGGGTGAACCCGCCCACCCATGATTTTGGCTAATTTGAGGCTGCCCGGGCTATTCTGTATCATTCTGGCATGTTATAAAAGAAGCAGAAGCAATAACCATGAATAACAGCTACCAATTAGCCAACTAGATAGTTTAGGTAGGTAATAAGTGGTATTAATGGGACTACTTTGCTGTAAACTAACCTTTCAGTACTGGGGGGTGAAGCCGCCCACCCATAAAATTTTAAAAAAATTTGCATTAACGTCTTTTCGCTTGAGAAATCGTAAGAAAATATTGTAAGATTAGTTGAACGCACTTTCCTATGTGATTGTGCACTGATATGACAGCTGCTTAGGATTGCAGTAGTTTGAGCTGATCAGGTGGGCGGGTTTACCCTATACTTTAGTACAGGAGTTGGGTGGGCGCATTTACCCCACTAAGTACTGAAATTGTTTTTTGCCATATCTCCAGTACCAGTGGGGCGAATTGGTTGAAACTTCGCCTGGGGGTAGGACACCATGCCTCCTTGCCCCCCACATACCGGGTGTTCATTTATAACATACAGGGTGTTTTTGCGCAACATCTAAAGTTTGGTCATTTTCGACCTCTTGTTGAAAAACGTGACCCCGTGAGCTTGATGTTTCAACAAATGACATGCCAAATAGCTCAGTTGAAAGAGGAGAGTTCAAGGAATCGATTGATATCCTAGTTGTTTCAATAGGTCCATTGGTTCCTGAGATACACAGCCCTGAACCCTTAGGCGGGCGGATTTACCCATGGGCGGGTTCACCCCATGTTACCCTACGTATGCAGCCTATTATGTTGAAAAAGGCTGGATTTACACTATAGCCCGAGCCCCTATCAACCAAAAGTGTTCAGTTCAAGTATGAGCTAACGAAGCAGTAAAAAATGACTAGCAGCTTCGATCGAACATCCCCTTTTTGTTTACGTTGAATACATACATAGCTCTTCCATGTGTTGCATGATGTGATATACTGTAAAGTTTGGTGTATTACCCGATCGGGTTATACAAACGAAGTCGACCTGCTCGGGGTATATTCGATATCGGGGTGTATACCATACTTGCTTATTTCAGCGTGAAATAGCCTTTTGAAGCATTTGGCGCTAGGTGAATATCGGGTTATACAAAATACTAAATTTCAAAGTCGACCAATTTGCTCGGGTTATATTCGATATCGGGTTATACACCAAACTTTACAGTAATAACGTTTTCAGAAACATCTATCAAAATGTTGTATCCCATAATTGCGTTTCATTTGCAAAGTAGGAAGATAAGACTGATCGCCTGGGGGAAGACGCTGTGTACGGCAGGTAGGCAGGTACCATTTGCTGGTAATTATTCTTGTGTTACTTGGGGAAATTTATAGGTATAATCTCTATCTATCCACCTGCTGGTCGTCTTGGAAACCTGCAGGGCTAGCAAAGCTGATTTCCCTTTTGCTTTGGTTAAATTTGCTGAGGCAGAAGAGAAAAGAGACGAGCATGATATGATGGACATTACAATGCCATGTACATAATAATAAGGTATACGATGCAGTATGTCACCGTACGTCGTACATATGTGATAATTATTTGAAGAACAAACACTGCACAATCAGACTGAACTGAACTACGTATATACTGTACCTACTACGCATTCGTTTTACGTCAACGGAAGCAGTGGGAAGTGGGAAGCCGTGCAGAAGCGCTTCTCATTTAGCTGCTCATCTGTCCTGCTGCTGTTGTTTCCCGTCTCTTCTGTTGTGTCTTCGCTATTCGGACTCTGTCAGCAGAACAGAAAGCCTGAGCTTATACATACGTACCTACATAGGTGGATACTGCTGCAACCCCGCCTCATCCTACTTTGTACATACACTACACTACGCACCTCCGAACAATATTTTGCTTCTATACTAGTGCTAGTGCTAGTACTAGTAGTGCTTCTATACTAGTGTCAGTGGAAAGGACAATGTCGGACAAGCGTGTTCAGCTGCAAGTGGAGTCATTGAAAGCCAGCATCAACCAACTGCGACTAGAAGCAAAAATGCCACGGAAGCCAATTTCCGAATGCGCCAGAGAGTAAGAATTTTCATTGTCGCTCTAGACTTTTGTCTGCAAATCGAATACTACATGACATGTATGTATTATAAGAAAATGTACCTACCTATTACATATTATGTAACTGACAACAACACTGACCGTGGTAAGTGCTGTACGTATCTGACGTATACGTATCTGACGGATGACGGCGCTCTGCTTGTTTAGTTTGATCACTTATTGCGAACAACACAAGCAAGACGATAACATGGCTAACGGACTCTCCGATTCGAACAACCCATTTCAAGAGAAAAAGTCCTGCGCAGTATTGTAGCTTGCATAATTGAATAAAGCGGTAAGATTACGTGTGATTTACTGTATAATGTCGTTGGTATATTTTTTTCTATTCGGAAGCGGTAGTGTGTAACCAATGTTCCTTCTACGTATAAATTATAAACACAGACGCACTATTGTATCACTGCATAAATTTACTCATGTGATAAAGTACGGCTGACGAACTGCAAACAGCTATACCCACAGCAAGAAAGTTTACGAAGGTTCCACTTTTTCGATCTTCAATAAACTCGTCGTCTTCCAAAACGACGTCGTCAATCTTAGGTTTAATGGTCTGCACTTGGAGACTCTTCGGTACTTCCGTTCGTCGAATCCAGTAAGCTGAGGAAGTTCCCAACGTCTTGATTGGATCAGCTATGCCATGCTTTTGTCGAAATTCGCCGACCGCCTTTTGCACAAAGTTTAGGTGCCATTGCTCGATTAGTATCCAGGCTCCAGTCGACAGCATTCCGTAGATGGCTTCCAGCAGTTCCACAGTTTCTTCTAAAGAAGCTGTATGAAGGCGAACAATAGCTAATTTACGGGATTTCATGTGGTGTAGCCATCTCTGTTGCCAGCCCTGAAGCCATCAAGATTGTTTTTAAAGCATCTAACATTACATATCATCTCTGTTGTTTGTATTTTTTCACTATTTTCGGTCTCACCAATCGACTTTTTCTGACAAAATGAAGCCTCGAATCATCCAGCAAATTTAGCCAGTAGAAGTTCTCTTTGACCAATTTCAAGCTGCATCGTCTGTACTCGTCTAGCTGAACAAAATTGTTTTCGGATTGGCGCAGAATCTTGGAGCGTAGGTCGTCCCAAATCGACGGTTCGGCCGCCAGTGAAAAATCGTCAATCAACCAAACGTGACGATCTGTCTGATTGTAGGCGAAGAACGCTCCCAGAGCAAAAATGGAGCTGCCGCCTCGCCATACGCCAGTGTCCGCTAAATCCCCTGAAATCAAGCTCACCGTTCTTCTTTCCTCTATGTAATATCAATATGCATGTGGTTGATATGCGTTTAGGTTTTTTATACGTAATTTGATTGACATCAATACCTATCCTTACTTGCCTTTTACACCGTTTTGAATCACTGAGTACACGGCTGCAAGGAGATTGTTAAGGCCATCTATGCCTGCATTGGTCAGGCCCAACCACGGCCAATCCTCTCCTGTCTGACGAAGATCCATGCGCAGGGAAACTTTCTTCAGTATTTTCTGCTCAGTGACCTTTTCTTTGCTACTTGAAGTAGGTATGTAGCTAAAATCCACGTCTGCGAGGCTGATGCCGGCTACTGTATCACGAAGCAGACGGAGATAGGTGTGATGACTTCGTTGATCGTCGATAGACGCCTCCAAATTGTTGATTTCCTGCAGGAGAAGGGGAAGAAACTATGGCACATGGATTATTGTACTCAGTGTCTGTGCCAGAGCGAGCATGCACGTACACTACGTACGGTATTACCGGTGACATTCAAGACAATACGTGCGTAATACTGTGGTAGAAAAGACCTGAAAAGCTTCCTCATTGTCGTTTTGATTTGATGACGGTGTCCTCTCATCGCCAATGGCTATAAGGAGTTGCGAAATAATTGCAGTAGGAAGCAGGGAAGCCTTCATAGCTTGATTCCAGAAGAAACGGTACACTTTTATAGAGCCTACATATACATTATTTGTACGTGTAGCCTACATACATATACCGTAGAGTACATACGTACATGCACATCGATAAGGTACATACATAGGTACTCTAATCTAATGTCTAATCTAAGCATACCTAGTACCCTGTAGTACATGTACATATTATGTACTCGTAGAGCACACACAGGCCATCTGACACCTCTAGAAAGCCTTCTGGTTATCTTTCATTGCTGAAAGCAGTAAAGTACCTATTCTTATTGTCCCAGAGCATCTATTCTATACATATTGTATGTAGGTAGTTCAAGTACTGTTCATATTGCATCGCGTTGGGCTGGATGGGTAACAATGGCAAGGCAATGAACTATGCAGTGTATGCACATGGCATGCTTTAATGTCATATGTTACGTACGTACTGTATGTATACATGGTACATGTTGTATCTTACACTATTAGGTAGAATGCGCGTATGTATGTATGTAATGTACGTTTGTAGGAAAGTAGGGTATTGTTGGACCATTTTCACACAGATTTCAAATTTGGTTGGTTTTGTTTCAATGAAGCAGTGGAAGCTGATCAAAAAAGGTGCGATAGTCTTACTTTTCATGCAATCTTGGTACACTCGCGGTGGTAATCGAAGATTTCTGGCGCTTTTCTTGGCGTCTTGTGCTACGTCTTTGTTGAGCTTTGCTGCTTTTACCGAGTTACGCGAGAGAGTTCAGCTAACCGTCACTGAGTTCGCCATCTTTCAGCATTTTCTGACCACCATTGCTGTTCTATTGGCACGACAAAGAGACTGTCACAACCACCATCACAACTACAAAAGACAACTGTTTCATCAATGGTACGGCTTGAGCAGAACTGTGAAATACTATCTGGTAACTATAGGCTTTGTGTTCTGTCTTCAACTCAGCACTCAAGCGCATATTTTCGATAATAATTCACACGGCTCCGACTTTTTGGTGGCTGCTGTCAGAGCAGCTGATTATCTGGTGATAGTGACAGCTGGACTCCTGGAGGTTGTCTTGGTCAAAAAGGACGGTAGGCAGCGGCAACCATGTCAATGGACACTTGTAAGATCACATTGCACATTGACAGTAGTCGTTGTTGCAATTGGCAATATTGCCAATTTGGCACTGTGATGTGATATGTGAACCGGTTTACGGTGAATCATACTTATTCGATTTTCTAGTTCTTAGCAACGTTTTTCTCGGCGTTCACCTGGATTCGACAAGACCTTGTACACTTCTCCAACATCTTCGTTTCCTCATCGATCAGAAACGCTATTCTGTCTGGAATATTCTTGACCGTACTAAGAACTGCATTTCAATCTAGGTTTTGTCACTACTGGTTGTCGCAGGCTCGCAGCAACGTTTTCGACTATTCGATGCTGACGTTTTGCAGGTTCTCCGAAGAGCAGTCACATTGTCCAAAGTGCAATTGCCGCAAATTCTCACCATTGCTCTCCTGGTGAATGCCGCTTTTTTGTTTTGGCTAAATTTTTTCGGAAGTCTTATCTACAAGTTGTCGGCGTTCCTTGAAACGGCTTGTCACGGCTATCTTGACCTTGTAAGGGCGTACATACGCTGTAAGGGTTGCAGGAAATGTATAGTAAGTTAAGTACACGTAGTAACTATACTTAGTAGTACAGTCTTGGTAGTACCTATCTTAGTTGCGTACTATCCTACGTACTATACTTAGTAGTACCTCTCCGTAAGTGCCCTATAGCGCTGAGCAATAATAAATAGTACATACTGACAGCTAAGCTGTGGTTTGGTAACCGTACTCTTCAGATGCTCGTTATGTTTGCGGTAATGGGCATAATTTTGGACAAGGTGTTGGAGCTCTGGATTCTTGCAGCATACCACTTGCATATCGTAATGATTGTGATCCTATTTCGATCCTCGCTCGCATCTTTATGCTGGTATGCAATATTTGATTTTCCTTCTATCTATTTGTTGACGCCCATCAATCTTATCACTGCGTGTACTGCGATAATCAACTGCGTGACATTTTTCTTTATTTCGGCAAAATTGGTGCAGTAGCTAAAGTTTGGGTATGTTTCCCGCACAGACTACAAGGTCTTAATTGACTGTACACATGCGATACATCATACAATATTATTTTTGGTGAAACACACCGTACCACCGTATTGAAGATAGCAAAGTAACGGTGAAACAGTATGTAATGATGTGTCACTCAATCCAAAGCAACGTAAGTAAAGGGAGCTTCGTGTTCTATGCTACGGCCGTTTTGGTCCCAATCGGCGTCGATCTTAGGGGCCCTGCCTCGCCCGCCCCCCCCCCCCCCCCCATTGGGACCAAGAACGGCCATAGAGTGGCATGGAACACGAAGTCAAGTCTTGGTCAAACTCAAGTGCGCACGTAAAGTAACCCAGCATATCACAAAGAAATACCTTTGGACAACCTTGATAAGACTAACAAAGGTAGAGCAAGCACACGCCGTATCACCAAATTCCCTGTGCATAGCACACATACCGTAACCATATCAATAGCAATACAACACTACACCACAACTGACTTGGGAGATATTAGCAGCACAAACCTGTGTAGTAATTGAATAATAAGTTGACTCATGGTAGTAGGTGTTAGGCAGGCAGAGTACTACAGATCAGGCAGGATTGGGTGCGCACCATGATGAATACACTCTGAATTGATTACAACAAGGTACTGTTCAATATCGTGCATACGAGACAAGGTAACCAGCTACCATATGTACATACAATACAAAACGAGCTGCGGTTAACTCGTAACGCAAACGTACCGTGTACTGTACGTACGTACGTACCTACTACATACACGCAACTGCTGGAGGACGTCGACATCTTCTGAGGCATCAGAGACGCAAGTCGAGAAGGAAAATGCCACCATCAGTTATCCGGTTGGGCTCCATGTCGACTCACTTGTTGAGATGTCGGCGGAAGCACACGAACCCCGCCCATCGCCTCAATACTCATTCTTGGTCCTGATACAGTATCGCTGCAATACAAGCACACAGGGATGGAAACCTGAATGAGCACCAACTGCAAGAGGAGCAGGGGAAAAGCCAGACTCCGCCTCGGGCACTATAATAGCTTTCCTATAGCTACCTAGTCTAGCTCGCGACCAAAATAGCTTATTAAAGTACAAATTATAATTCTGGGACCCATGCATTATTTATCTCGAGAACTACGCGACGTAGTGTGGGGGCGGAGCCTAGTATGTTGTGTGTGTATATACGTATGTAATGTTTAGTGTAATGTGTGTAAGTGAACCGATGCCTAGCCCAGTTATAAAATTTCCTAGTGTACAGAACAGTCGCATATACAACTCACAGAGTTCTACAGTGCCAGCACAGATAGCGAGCGCCATACAAATTGGCGCAGCGAGCAGGGTCTTTCTATACCTCTGCTTGCTGTTTGTTTGATTAAAATCCTACCGAACTAATTACCGAATTTTGGGCCGGCCGGCCAAATCGCCAAATTACCGATCTACCGTTTCTCCCGTTTGTCAAAATCCTGCAGGTTCGTTGTGCTATTCATCACAATAGTGCAGCGATAGAAAATTTTGCGCATCAGCTCCAAGCTAATTCAAGATTGATCCTAGTTTGAATCGGAAATTTAAAACTACAGCTACAGATACTGCTGCCAGGCTTGCCAAACGAAAAGAAAGGCAAGCCAGTCAAGAAGCTGCCAGACAGAAAGAAGTTGAAAAGCGGAGAGCAAGTAGCTCTAAAGAAGTCCTTCCTCCCTCACCGACACCGCCTGCTTCCGATTTTGACGTCACTGAACTTTCTTTGCCTCCGTCTTCAACCTCATCTGACGAAGGAGAACGACGTCGAAGTAGAAGCCTCGACTTACCGCCCAACCGCTCCCAATTTGAAGAAAAGAAGGACAGTAGCTCCAATAGCTTTTCCGACCCTGAAGAGACTATAGTTGATAGGCAGCAAAGATTGAAAAAGCGCGCAGATAAGAAAGAGAAACAGCAGAGATCAACTACCGAAGAACCGACTCTAACCGATTCATTCCCTGATCAGCAAGATTTCGATTGGGACAATTACCCCCTGCCCTTTGCTTCCACCCCAAAGGATCACGAACAGGCCAAAGCTGACGAACTCAGTCCGTGCAGACTGTCACCCATTGAGTCCACTGAGTCTTCTCAGTCTTCGCATCATTCTCGCGAGATGGCGACAGCTGAACAGGTACAAGCTGATTTGCAGCAGCTTAGGCTTGACTATGACAATCGAGTCGCCCAACTCCAACGGGACCTTGACAGCACCAGAACTGCTGCTGACACGGCTCGTACCCAGGTTCGCAAAGAGAAAAGCGAACGCTACATGCCTGCTCCATACTACGGCAACCCAGGAGATGACTGGCACAAGTGGTTTGAAGAGGAATTCACCCTTAAGGCCTTTGCCAATAACTGGGACAATGCCGAAAAGTTGCGCAAGCTTCCAGCTTGCCTTGAAGGAATCGCACGTGATGCCTACCTCTCCAACATCAGTGATGATGCCAAGAGAGATTGGAATCAGCTAACCGCCGCCCTCAGAGAGCAACTTCAGCAACCAGAACTAACTCGTATATACGACGCTAAGCTAAACAATTGCTTTCAAGGCCCAGGCGAACAAGTGTCTGCCTATGCTGCTCGTGTGCAGTCCCTGTACAGAGGAGCATTTCCACTTACTGAGCCACCTCAACCGGCTGCTGATGGAGATCCAGCTCAAGCCAGAGCGCTTGCTAATGCCAGAATGAAGGCAGAGCAAGATAACCGAGACAAACACCTGTTCTTGCTCTTCAAACGAGGTCTTCGACCTGAGCTGATCGACGATTTGGTCTTGGTCAATCCTACCTCCTTTCAAGCTGCAGTGCAAGCTGCTACTCGCATTGAAACGGAGAAGCAATTGCTGCGTGTGGCCAGAGCCACCAGGCCCACCAATGCTGTTGCCACGCCTGTTGCACCGACTACACAGGCACCACCGCCAGAGCATTCAGCTCACGCTCTTTCTGTGGCACCATCCAATGACCCAGTAGAGCGGGTGTGCACCATGCTGACCAGATGCCTCTCTGACCTTGGGTCCAGATACTCACAGCGTCCAGATTACCATAATTACCGACCGACATCCTATCACCATGGACCCACCAGAGGCAGACCGTTCTACCGCAATTATTCATACCAACGTGGTCATGGTCAATTCTATCCTCAGCGCACATTCTACTCTTCTTCCAGAGATCGCTACCCACCATACCAACAGGGACAGAGATCGGGCCAGTTTCATGCCTCTCAGCCGCCCCAAGGTCAATACCGTGGTGGAACCTATCGTGGCTACAGTGGCCGCGGATCCACCAGAGGACGGGGGACTGCCAGAGGCCGCGGCAGCCGCTACCAGACCGGAGGTGCAATGGCTGCTGTCCCGGACACCAACGACCAGAGATGGGATGACGACTCACAGGACTACCCATGGCAACCGAACGAGACTTCGCCAGAGATTCCACCAATTGGGTTCAAATCAACAACCGCTGAACCGCATCCACTCACCCAGGAGGAACAGGATGAAGCAGTGCGCCTTTGGAACCAACGACTACAGGAAACCGATTACACGCAAGAAAATGCAGACATGTGTTACTTAGCTTGTTCTGGTTTTTCAGTACCTGTCACTTGTGTTGATCCCAAACCAAAATGCATATGTACATCAAAACAACAGGGATCGAACCAAATCGACACATTGGCAGTTGGAAGATCGGATATATTTGGTACTAACAGTGCCTTTGCCTATATCATGTTCATGTTGTTGTTTTTCCATTACGTGATTTTTGCATGCCACTTTCGATGTACCGAAGTATTTTTCTATCTCCCGCCACTTTTTGGCATTGTTTTCGCAGTCGTGGGATTAGGATACGGTAACCGATATTTCGCCTCAGGCAAATGCCTTTGCCTCAGAAAGTTACACATTCTTGCTACTCAAATTATATGCCGCATATTTCTGTTTCTTGCAAAATTGCGCACTGTAACTTTCATGTCCTTTTGGCCCATTTACTATTCAATCAAATTGCTATACACCCAACCGGGCGTTCAATCAAAATTCATAAAGTCTTTGTGTAGTGTCACACTGTACATCAAACGTGCCGCCGCATTTCCTTTCATCTTTGTTTTGTATCAAGTCCGTATGTATGTACAAAGCTTCATATGCCGCCCTTCTTTGTCGCGTTGCCACCTAGGAGGTGCCCTGTCCCCATGCCTGCCTATTCTTGGGCGTCCAAATGTCATTAGTCTAAATTCTCTCAATTCCTTTGTATTGCGCCGCTATCACCATATTATGTACAGTTCTGTACACTCTGTTAACTGGCACTGTCCGGCCGTCTTTATTCGTAAACTTTGCCCAAATTATGCTGTCACGTCAACAACACACCCACGTCATCTAATTCGACATTCATCAATTTCCGACCCCCTTTCTTGTCGCCGACTGTCCATTATGATGCGTCATTTTCTCGCCTTACCGATCCGACATTTTACCGATAAATGTGGCAGCGTGTATGCAATAGTTTACGTCTATGTCCTCACTATGCGTACATTGCCTAGCGGCTACATCAAAGTCTTCGTCAACATCATTACGCGATGCTGTCGCAAATGTCACAATTTCCACCCACACGTCAATCTTCTTCTCGAAATTGTAACAAAGCCGTACCGCCATCGTCAATGCGCGCCGCAAACTCGCGCGCAATTCTTGCGCGACCGCCCGGCCGCCATTATTGAAAAAGGGGAAATAGACAAAACAAAAACTACAGTAACCCATGTGACCACCACTTATGTACGACGCACCCAATTTGCAGTATTAATAATAGTAACCCTTTGCATGTGCTTAATCAAGCCTGCCGCATCAATCACCATGCCTTCTACGCCTTTGCTTTGCCAGACCAGAGCCTCAAGAACTCTCTGGGGTCTACCGGAGCCACCCTCCTGTGATTTGGTGGCCGAATCGAGGATCGTAGGGAATACCTACTCAAAGGCTAAAGCAATGCTGTACAAACGCAACCACATCCGGTACACTTCAAAAGCTTATCAGTGTATCAAGGTCTATCAGGAAGTGCAAACCTTCACCTGGTTTTTTGGAGACGAAAACCTGAAGCGTGCAAAAACCGAGTATCCTGCCGTGGCACACCAGGAATGCCAGAATATGGTACAATGGCGTAAATGCAGTGCAGGACCGTTAACACAAGGGGAGAAAAAATTGTAACCACACAAAATAAGCTCAAATGGCGCTACCCAGGAGGACTGCGTTCAGCTATCACTGGAAAAAGTTTGCCGTACTAATGCCATATAGGTTACTACCAAAGTCTTTTTGTCACTCACGGTGAGAATGCTGCTAAGTCGCCCGCTGGTGTCATGTCTGATTTGCGACTATTTTAAGGGATATTGCCAGCTACAAGATGGTTCGTTCGTTATACTGGAAACCAAACACAAATGCGTTATTCAAATTTTACCACTGGCAACTAACCGCAGGTACTACGTATGGCAACCTTTCTTAACGAAGACCAAACTTAGCCCTAAGCCTTCACACCAATAAAACCGTGCTTGATTGCCAAAATCAGAATGTTCAAGTGTCTGATCAAGGCATACCGTACGCTTTATTGAAAAGAGCGATCATATCCCTGTAAAGTTTAGTGATAAATTGATCCACAAGCTAACTGATTGCCATGCTGTTAGGCAGACCTGGTCTCAGGCGAACAAACGAGAAGCGTGAGAATTCTTCTTCCCTGCAGAAGTAAAAGATCAACGTGCCAAAAATATAATTTTGAAAACTTCACCGCCACAACTGCACGTGATGGTCGTGTTTCCACCGATTTATTAGCCGCTACCGCACAAGCTCTTGAGTTTAGACTCAGAAAAACGCTGCATTTTGCATATTTACATGCCTGCGTGACACCTGTACGACAATGCAACTATTGTTATGATGCTGCGAGCCGACGCAATCGCTAGCCCCACCATACTGCCAGATTACTGTTAAATCGTACAGATATCTATGCTTTGGCAGGAGGTGGAGCGATGAAATTACCGTGTTACCCTATCCTGCTAATTCGTATAGATTTGAGCGTTTGATTCTACACTGCTATCAAGCCTCCCACTTCATCTCTACCTACCCGACAACGACAAATTGGTTTTATGGACCCAGCAACTAATATTATTTCGCCTTATAGTCAACCGCAAGACTGTGCACTCGTTCAAGAAGTGCCACTCAAATTGAGTACAAACAGTATGTATTCGATTATGCATCCGCTTCATTACATACCGTAACCAATCTCCGTCTCTGCCATCTTTTCGTTTCAATATGACCAGTGAAGAATGGATGTTGGAACCGGTCATATTCCGACAACACATAATGTATAACTGGACCATCGATAGCCACATAAGCCTAAACGACCTGTAGGTACCTTACAACAGCATCACCAAAATCTTCAGTACATGGGCGTGACGCCTGAGTCAAATACAGGCGAAGCTGTTTCAGCTTTATCAGCTAAAGTAATCGAAACGGGGTATTTTGGGTTCCTTAGAGGACTAGTATTAGTTTGTACCAAATTCGGACCTTCTGGTCGTCAGTTGGGTAACATGTTTTTTTGCACTTTCTTACATTGTTGTCCTGCCCCGACCCATATGCCGCATATTAACTTCCCGTACTATGTAAACACCGTGTACAATGCAATTCACCAATTCCTGGAACGCAGAGCACGCAGAGCAGGTCAGCTTCTTCGCCGCAGGAACCGACGTCATCGCCGTCAACAGCCATTCTCTCAGAGCCAGAGGAGACGAATACATGCTGTGCAACAACCACAAGTCTATCAGCTATCGCTCCCTTCATCTACCAACCAGCAGCTAACAGCCGCAGCCAGCATCCCAATGATCACGCTGACTCTCCAACTCATCAACCTTCTACATCATTATACCAGTGAGATCAGTACCAGGAAGAAGACCGCGTCCAGTCACAATGCCACCTATCGAGCAAAGTCCTGCTCTTATCCTCACAGACCTACCGCATTTTCAGATGATGAAGCTAGCATTATTTGATTTGTCCTTCACCGCACTAATCGATACAGGTTTATCAATGCATTATTAGCGCCCGCCTAGCCACCTTTGCGCTAGGCCAAATAGAAACAGCCCCAGATTCTGCCTAATATAACCGTCACCTTGGAATTTATGTACCATGGTCCTAACACTGAAAATGGTGACGCAAAATTTAATCAAGAAGTCCTATCGCAGAAAACCCATCCTTGATTTATTATTGGTCACACTTGCTAAATAGGGAAGACCTCAACATTATTTACATTGTGCTAAACGATACCGGTAATTCAACAACAAAGAATAAAGTTCGACTCCCAATCTTCGCCCATTCCGATTCCAACATATTACTTAGGCTTACCGCTCAACCCAAAAATCGGGCCAGCATTTCAATTGGGATGGAGGACCTTACCGCCTGACCTGCTGATGGAACCAGCGTCAGCGCGAAATCCTCAGCTATCCACCATGCATCTCTCATCCGATCTACCCTCTACAATACCTAAACACTCCATAATATTCAATACCCTCAAACATGGTAAGCACCAGGACAGTCCTCAACTCTTTGCCACCCTTACAATCGTCACCACTACCCTACTAATATCGACCTATCCTCACCTAAATTCAATTGGACAGATACGAAACTGACCCGCAACAAGAATCAGCTCTTGGACTGCTATAAAGTACCAACATATTTGCCGAACATGATCTGGGCTGGTCGCTTCCCGGAGTGGAACATCGCATAGACACCGGAGATAATCCTTCAGACAAATCTCAGCCCTACCTATACCTACCATAAACGAAAAATAATGAGAACAAACATGAGCAATTATGCAAAACGATATTATCGAGCCTCAGAAGTATCATAAGTGCCCAGCTATCCTACCCAAAATGGTCAACATCGCCTCTATAAATTATAAAAAGCTAAATGACAAGTACACAAAGACCACTTCCCCTACCGACACAAGGACAATATTATCCCTGTCCTCCGATTTCTCATCTACTTGCCCAGATTTCATCAAATAACCTAGCCGAAGAGGACAGACCAAAAACTACATTTCTTACAATAATATCTACCATTAAGTCTTACCTTTCACCACTAATTCGCCTCTCTTTTCCAGCTATTCAATCAATCCTCCTTCTCTCAAATTCGCTTTTTTCCTACACATACTTATCTCCTCATATTCATTATCACCTAGAAGATTCTTAAACTCATCGAAAAGCCACCTAAAACTAAAGCCCATAAATCGAGTTTCCAAACCAAAATTAATATTCTGCGTTTTTGCGAAGTATTCACCAGACCCAGCCAAGTCAATAAAATCTCAGTCCCCCCCACCACGCGTGTGCTATTATCGACCTTTGATACCATTATTTTCTAAAACCGCCAAACCATTGTTCGAACTGCTACGAAAAGATGCCGAATTTATTTGGTCACCCGCTTGCCATGCCGCCTTCGAAACATTACGTAATTACCTGACGTCACCTAAAGTCATGGCCCATCCAGATTTTACCCTACCTTTTATTCTCCAAACCGACGCGTCTCTTTTATATGGATTAGGCGCATGTCTGTCGCAAATACAAGAAGGGAAAGAGCGACCAATTTATTTCATTTCTAGGACCTTAAAACCCAACGAAACAAAGTTCAGTGCCGTTGAGTTAGAAACAACCGCCATTTTGTGGTCAGTCCGTTATTTTCACAGCTATCTATGGCATTCTAAAGTAATAATTATGACCGATCATCAACCGCTTATTTGGCTCTTACAAAAAAACTTTTCCGATAATCCCCGTCTTTTCAAATTCCAGCTAAAGCTACAAGGTTACGATATCACGATAAAATACCGTAGTGGAAAAAGTAATGTCAATGCTGATGTCATGTCGCGCTGGGCCAGTTTTGAAAATAAACCAACAAAGGCAATGACCGCATATTTAGCCATGCCCGCTACCGTAGACTTGCAATTGCCCCAAATGCCTTCTGACCCTGATGCACCATTACCAACCCATAGTCTTTCTACCTTGCAGGAATTGCAGCGCAAGGACGAAGAATTGGCGCCTATGTACCGTTTCCATGCTGAAGGAACCATGCCAGACGATCCAGCTATTGCCGCCAAAGTCACCAAGTATGCATCAGATTATACCATGGTGGATGGCATTCTGCTGCACAAGGACGAAGGACCGAGTGGACAACAAATATTGCAGACCGCATGCCCTAAGTGTTGCAGATTTAAAATATATGAAGCGTTCCACCAAGATTCTTTGGGTGGACACATGAGTGGAAAAAAGACCGCGTCAAAAATCAAGCGTTCGTATTTTTGGCCTTTTATGCACCGTGACATCACTAATTGGAGTAAACATTGCCACCGGTGCCAATCACGAAAAGAGCCCCAATACCGTTGTCGCGCTCCCTTGCATTCTATTTCAGGATTCAACAAACCCATGGATATGATCGGGATGGACATTGCTGGACCGTACCACCGTACTACAGAAGGCCATGCTTATCTATTAGTTATTACCGATTATTTGACCCGATTTGCTATGGCATATGCTATGGTTGACGTAAAATCGGAATCAATTGCGCGTGTTTTTGTCGATGAGTACGTCTGTCTATTTGGTTTCCCTCGCAAAATCCTGACCGACCAAGGTAGTAATTTTATTGGGACATTTATGACCGACGTGTACAAAATGCTCCAAGCAAGAAAGGTACGTACAACACCTTATCATCCGGCATGCAATGCGCTTACCGAAAGAATGAATAAAATACTGCCCACCATTATCGCCTGTTATAGTGACCAAACAACTTGGCACTTGTTTGTAAAACCGGCTTGTTTTGCGTACAATACTACCGTGCAATCTTCGACGAAAGAAACTCCCTTTTTCTTAATGTTTGGCCGTGACCCCAACTCATCGCTTGACCATCTTTTTGGTACGTACATAAGTCCGTATGTTATTCATCCGGACGATTACCGCGTCCAATTAACCCATGCCTTTATCCAAGCCCACAATTTAGCAAAACAAAATATTGACAAAGCTCAAGAGTACCAAATGCAATATTACAACAAGCGTATGCGACCTATGCAGTTGCATGTATCCGACCTTGTCCTTTTGCATGATCCAACCACACCGATAGGTTATTCTGCTAAACTAATTCGCCGCTGGGAACAGGACATCTACCGTATACTTGAACTCACACCTACTAATGCATGCATTCGTTCCATCACTAAACCGCATGCCAAGCCGCGCTGGGTTCACCTGAATAATGTTAAAAAGTACTATTCTCCGGATAAACCAGGAGACGCCCAATTACCTATCCACCCATGCGACCAGTGCATAACTTCGCCGCCGCAAAGCAAAAATTTGACTAATGATCGCGACACCGCCCTACCGCCGAGTACCGACCAAACCTCAAAGCAAAACCGACAAATGTCCCTTGTCCACCCAACGCCAGCAAAACTACAAACAACACCGCCTACTGTACGTACTCGTGCCACGACCAAGGACATAATACATACAGTCCCGCAGGGTGAACGTATGAACACTTCACAAATGGACCGCCACCATCCGCGCTATTCGCTCCGACCCAGGCCACCTATTCGTATCCCGCATCAATCTTAGATCTTTTATCAGCCGCCGCAAACTCTTTTCTTCCCGCATTCAGTATCTTTCGCTCATTTCGCTTATGCGCTTTGTCGCCTCTTGTTACCGTTGATCTCTTGCCTTTGCATCCCCACTCCGCGCCTTTACCGTTGTGCTCCGTCTTCTATCTCTGCTTATCACTAAGCCGTCCACCACCGTTTACCATGTTCTCGCTCCTCGTCACCTTGATTACCGTGTACATCGTCACGACCACGACCGTCGAAGCTGTTCCACCGACCCCCCTTTCCACCGGGCTGGTGGACGAAATATGGCTCGCCAATGGCCTTAACGACATCTTCTTCGACTTTGCAGACCAAGGCCCGTTTGCCCAATTATTGGCACCGTTTGTGGTGAACTCGTTCACCATACCGCCTGAACACAGCGACCAGATTATGGACGGTTACAAGCCGTTACTACACTCCGTTGCCAGCTTCCTATATGCCGCGTACATCACCGTCCTGTACGTTCAATACCGACGCTCACACCTGCAGATGGTGGAAGTGATATACCAACTGTACTACCGAATGATCTCGCACAATAACCGAGACCACAGGAAACTGGCCATGCAATTTCAACAACTCCTCTTGACTTTCAGACAGCGGCATCCGCAAATAGCTGTACCGGTTGGCACTGACCTTTTGCAGCATTACCGAAATTGGCTGCTTACCCCTACCGCAAAGAACACTGTCTGGTACGCGTACTCTGTCGTATTGCAGCAACCTGCTGCCCAAACCGCGCTGCTCAATACCGGGGACATGGCCATAGTTTTCTGTGCCTACGACGTTCGCCTTGGAGTAAACCTGGCGTATGACGGGCCAGGCCACACCGTTTTGAGCCAATTCGACGATTCCTTTCGCCACTATTTCATTACTACTCTATTGCAACACTACCGTCACTACATGTCAAACCGCGCAGCCGACCCCTGCGAGTTCCTTACCGATTTGAAACGCTGCCGCCCGCCCCACCCCTGGATTGGCGTCAGCAACGCCAAAATCGGCTATAACATCATCGGCCGATGTTTGGAATTTCACCGAGCGGAGCTGCGTCGCCAGCTGGCACACGACCCTGCCAGGGCGACCAACCAGTCTCCCTTACCGCCCCTGTCTCTAGCTGGGAGACCACCGACGCCACCGGCAGAGGCGGCTGGGCCAAGCCACAGAGAACCGACACCGATTCCACAACCAATCCTCAACCAACCGGAACCAACACCAGATCAACAACCGACGACTCAGGGACCATCAACCGCCGATCCTCCTCAACCGAAACAGGAGGAGCTGAAGAAATCGGAAGAGGAAGAGCTCAACCTGAATGAGCCCGGCTCATGGGCCAAGGCGGTGGAGAACGAATCCCGCCGCGCCACCGCCAGTACCGCAGACGAGACCACCGCCACCGACAAAAGTGCTGCCGTTTCCGAGTCGACCGCTGTTGAGTTGGCGGCTGGCCGAGTGTCGCCGGCCGGCCGGGTTTCGCCGGCCGCCACCTCAACCGACACCTCTTGGACCTCTACCGATCGTCCCGACACGCCCGCAGACATCGAAGCGCTGCGGTCGCAGAACTCTGAGCTGCAGCAGCAGCTCAACCGCATGGAGCATATGATGCTCTATTGCATGGAGACCATCAAAAATGGCAAAAAGTAAACTGCCGTACAAACCGTTAAGCATTACCGTTTTCATACCGTTAAGCATATCCCACGACTGCCCGTTTTTGGCCTGACCGTTTTATTTTTTTTTCCGACCGTTATTTTATGCTATGACCGTTATTACGCTGTGACCGTTATTATGCTTATTATGTTATTATGCTATGACCGTTATTTTATGCTATGACCGTTATTTTATGCTACGAATGCTATGTATGTATCCATCTATGTACTGTATGTATTTTATGTTATTTTTATGCTATGTATTGTGTTATGGCTTCTCCCCCCGGTATATAAGGAGTGTGGGGGCGGAGCCTAGTATGTTGTGTGTGTATAAACGTATGTAATGTTTAGTGTAATGTGAGTAAGTGAACCGATGCCTAGCCCAGTTATAAAATTTCCTAGTGTACAGAACAGTCGCATATACAACTCACAGAGTTCTACAGTGCCAGCACAGATAGCGAGCGC
>JASAMW010007286.1:0-49882 GCA_030247985.1 Epsilonema sp. ZAB3_2
AGACGGATGTACGGAATGAGGAGCAGCAACATTTGAATTTGGGAAGGGTGAGGCTAAGAAGTGAGGAAGAGGAGAATCCACCGCAGCTCTTCAAGTCGGCTTGAGCAATTAACGGTGAGAAAATGTGTGGGGTAGTGTGGGGTAAAACCGGACGGGCAACAGGCTTCCTCGCTACTCGAGTAGTGTGTTGGATTACGTTGCATCCGCCTAGTCCTAACACAAACCGCACCAGTCCGTCATTGTTGTTGAACAAGTAGCTGAACTGTTGTCGGTTTGTTGACAACGAATATTTGGGAATTGTCACTTTTGTTGTCACCTTGTTCATGCGAAAATGACAACAAACAAAGCGACAATTCCCAATGCCTATTCGTCGTCACCAAACCGACAACAGTTCAGCTACTTGTTGACAGCAATGACGGTCTTTTGCGGGATGTGCTAAAACGCATTCTAAATGTCCATAGGTGTGGCGTATTTTTCATTTGTCCGGCTTTACCCCGCAGTACCCTATGCTGTATGGTTGTACATTGTTTACACTGCACGTCATGGGCTGTACTGTAGAGTGTAGACACAGCCAATTATTCTAAATCAATTGATTTGTCAAATGCAAATGTTTGCAAAGTAGTGCTTAAAGCGTGTGCGGTGCATCCAGGTTGATTTGTGTGAAACCAACGGCTTATTTGATATTTGAGTACGTACGTGCTTTGCTGTCGGGTTGTTGTGTGATGCTCGTAATCTGGCTAACTTTTGCCTTGTCCGATGACTGAGTCATGTACAGTGCAGTACGCAGTGTATGTACGTGACTAAGTAGGGTACTCTGGGGTAAACCCGGCCACCAAAGCTCCTTTGAACTTGCTGTTTCAGCAAATGATCAACCTAATAGCTCATTTGAAAGTTCCATAATCGTTCTCCATTGATTGCTGACACACGCAGCCCTGAACCGTAGGTGGCCGGATTTTTCCATGATCGGGTTTACCCCGTAGTACCCTACGTAGTGTGCAGCGAATAATATGCACTTTGACATGTGCACCCCCATTCTGTATGATGCGCAAAGTGCGGTAGGTCATTGTACATTTTTGTAGGTCTTCAGTGTTTTGTTTTGTATAGTTATGCTTGTCAATTGAGCAGCAGAATGTAACTGTCCAGTATTACGTATGTTGCTTTCAATGGCAGATAGCAGGATAGATTCCTCTTCTTTGAGCACATCTGGTCAGCTGGCATTTCACGATTTCAGCTCGTCTGTGTGTAGTCAGCGTAGCGTACACGTATAATAGACCTGTCGGTATATGGGCCTACCTTTTGAAATGCAAAGTAAAACTGTTGAACTCACTACTCCTCTTGTGTTTCGTATCTGAAAATTTCGGACGTCCACGATTCCTGTCCAGCCATCTATGGCATTTATTTCTTTACGTTGTTGTTCCGTTATGTAAGCATATTCGCGTTTGTTGGTGTATTTCAGTAGATTTTCTAGTCGAACTACTTGGAGCGGGCATTGGAACCTCAGGAAGGGGCGTGTAGGTGAGAAAGGGGAGGCTGCAGAAAGATGGCAAAGGTGCTGGCCGATTTGATTGAAGAAGAGTTGAGAGAGCAAGAAATGGCCATTGTGGCTGCGTCGCGCCCTCTTGCGGTGCCGGTGGGAAGCAATAATGGCAACGGAGCAACTAGTAATCAGAACAGGCAGGCGACGTCGGGATCAGGAATGCGGCCAGTGGTTGATTTGAAGCAGAACCTGGGGGCGAATAAACGAATAAGGCCATCTATGACAGTTACGCCAACGGGTAAGACAGAGGTTGGAAGTAATAGCGCGCCCTCTTAGTAGTTATTGACCAGTTGCGCTGAAAATTTCTGGTTGGTCTCGAGCTGGCCCCTCTTATTTTCAGTGCAATCTTGTGATTGGTGACTGCCAGCACCGATCAAAAATTGCATTGAAAAATAATCACTGAAAGATGGAGTGGTCAGCTCGCGACTACCCAAAAATTTTCAGCGCAACTGGTAAATAAATACTGGGTAGGGCCATGAAAAGCATGGACTTAACCCCCTTCGTAATCCCAGGCGTCCGCCTGTTCGTAGCCACCCGGCAAACCCCGTCCGTAGACGGGACAAACCCCGTCCGTAGACGGGGTTTGTTTTTCCACCCCGTGTACGGACGGGGTTTGCCGGGTGGCTACGGACAGGCGGACGCCTGGGATTACGAAGGGGGTTAATGTGTAAGCTACTCCATTTAGCCGGTTTTACCCACTGCACCTTTTGTTTATTCTTGTGGAAGAATACATACCTGGGTCTTTTACATAGCAGCAGCAGCCACTGGTGGTCAGTCCAGTGTTGGCAGTGGTGCCCCACCGCATTATCAGCCGCATCGGAATTCTTCAAAAGTGTCTACACCAGTGCAGACTCCGAAAGTGCAGCAGCCTTCTCTTTTGGTCCTTGCACCTCCTCCAGTATATGTAGCTGCTCATCCTATGGTGCGTACATCAGTGCATCCAGTAAATCACCAGTCTTTGCACCAGCAGTTGCCAATGGCTCATGCTAAGCGTAGGCGCTTTATTGCCAGCGCTCGAGCGATGCCTGTAGCGGGCGGCCCCAAATATGAGGAAGTGAAAGGTATGCATGTAGGTTACATACGCGTCTCACCCACATTACATACGTACGTTGCTGCGCAGTGTTGGATAATTCAGGCTACCTTATTTTTACTACTGCGTACCACGTATGGCAATAGCGTCCAAGGCCAGAAGTAGTCAGTGTACGTAAATAAACTAGTTCTAGGGATGTAAGGCGAGTTTAGTGAAATGACCCCGGACCGGTCCCTGGTGGGGTGCCTAAGTCCGCAGCTGTGTCCGATGGTAGCGGGTTCCATTCCCGTTCGGTCCTTTCTCTCTCTCCCCCCTTTTCGGGGCCCGGCCCGGCTATTGCCATACGGAATGCGGCACGTCATATTATCGTCTTAACTTTTCCTCAATCGGCTCGACTCACCGTGATCAACCACAGTTGCGCAACCGACATATGGCGGAGTTGCGCAACTGACGTTAACCGACTTTGAGGAAGTTGCGTAACCATGACAACAGTTGGCGTCGGTTGCGCAACTCCCATATTTCGGTTGACGACGGTTCCTCCATACGTATGTCATGTTGCTGTCGGTTGCGCAACCGATTGACCACTGTGCCGAACCCGATTTTTAGGAGTTTTTTTCGGCATAGGTCAATGTATCGTCAATCCAATACATGTACATTAGTGCACGATATATTGTTGATTTGCAGGAGATGCACACTTTTCCCTGCAGCAAGTGCACATTGGAACTCCAGAATATGGACTCATTCATCTAGTGGCTAGCCCGTGTCTTCGCCAACGCTATGACTACATGGAAATTGCCAAAGTGTGTAGGGAACGGTACTGTATGGTAAACCACCCGGTCAACAACTACTAGTTGAGGCCTGTAATGAATGATCAAGTACAATGACCAGATAGGGTTGTATGGGGAAAAGCCGGCCATGGAAAAATCCGGCCACCAATCTTTTAGGGTTGCATATGTCAGTAACCAATGGACCGAGTGAAACAAGTTTAGTTAATAGGCTACTTGTTTCATCCTGTTCTTCAGTGTGTTGAAGAGCGCTTACTCTGGAAATGCACCTTAGGTACCTTTTTATGGTCCAGCAGCCATTTTCCAAACATATTGGGACTTCCGCATTACATTGCTGACCAGTTTGCAATTTAACCCCTCCTGTATGCTGAGATACGGCTGCTGGTAGGCCCAATTTTCCCCCCACTTGCCCGCCACTTTTTTCAAAAATTCTTAGCATCATTCTACTCCATTTTCTTCGCAGATTTCGGTTTGGGGCATGCCCCTTCGATATTTTGATGAAAACACCATAAAAATTGACGAAAATGATCAAATTAGCCAAAATTACCGCGTTTTGGACTATATCACGCCATATTCATCAAAATATCGAAGGGGCATGCCCCAAACCGAAATCTGCGAAGAAAATGGAGTAGAATGATGCTAAGAATTTTTGAAAAAAGTGGCGGGCAAGTGGGGGGGGGGGGGGGGAAATTGGGCCTACCAGCAGCCGTATCTCAGCATACAGGAGGGGTTAAATTGCAAACTGGTCAGCAATGTAATGCGGAAGGCTCAATATGTTTGGAAAATGGCTGCTGGACCATAAAAAGGTACCTAAGGTGCATTTCCAGAGAAGCGCTCTTCAACACACTGAAGAACAGGATGAAACAAGTAGTAGTGTGGTATCAGTCCATTCCTTGAACTTTAGGCCGGGTTTACCTCATGGCTGGGTTTTAACCCCATAGTACTTTACATACTAGAGCGCAGAAGGATAATTTTGACACCACGATCATCAATAACACTGGAAATAGGTTGGAGTGGCTTGAACTACCGTATTTACCTGTGGGCTATGCAGAAATTGAGAGGTCCTATATGGGGCTATTCATAAGGGGAGGGCTAATGCACAGGTAAATACGGTACCCTTGGCCCTAATTACTTCGCCCTATCACTGTGGTTGTTCTACATACATAGATCGAGTTGGTGCATAACCCAATGTTGCTGAAGCAGTTCGAGTTGCGCTTGAAAACAGTGGAGGAGGCTAACAGACGCTGCCCATCTAGTGGATCATTATATCCAGTGGAACGCTTGCTGTGTCACGGTTCGTCGCCTGAGAACTTGACTGCCATCTGCAGAGACGGCTTCGACCGCAGCTATGCCGGCGGAACCACTGGTAAAATCAGACAGGAAAAATTCCAAACTGTACTGGGACTCGAACGCGAGTTCCTCGCGTACCGTTGCGAGTACTCTACCAACTGAGCTACAAGTGGCACGACCGAAATCGTACAATATCTTCTCTTATCCTCTCAAAGCGGCACAGGGCGCCTATTTGGCAGCTCTCAATCGATCAGGCCGCGTTCAGATAGTGGCGTTTTACCATACACCGAAAGAAAAATACTGTTCCATATGTATGTGCGTATGTTTACAACTTGTATGTTCGCTCGTGCTTCTGCAGGCATGTGCAGTAGTGCATGTGTGTTGTGTTACATTAAAGGGGAACTTTGGGCGGAAAGTTCGAGGTAAGCCTGCATGGATCATTCGATAGAGCATAAAAAATGCTGCTCAACGCACCAAGTCCCATCCCTCTACGTTGCGTCGTTCTTGAGTTACAGGCAAAAACTGATCTATGAATGGGAAACTCAGCTTGAGAGCATGTATCTCGCTAACCATTGCACCGATCGGAATAATTTTGCTACCACCGTGTGCTCTGTATGGTGTTCTACCTTTTTGTTGTATAAAGTTTTGCTGTATCTTCACTGCCTGTGGAATGAGAGGCCAAAAATGAGGTGTCCTTGCGCAGTTTAGCACATATTTCATACATGGACAAAATATGTGCTAAACTGCGCAAGGACACCTCATTTTTGGCCTCCCATTCCACAGGCAGTGAAGATACAGCAAAACTTTATACAACAAAAAGGTAGAACTCAACACGGAGCACACGGTGGTAGCAAAATTATTCCGATCAGTGCAGTGGTTAGCGAGCTACGTACATGCTCTCAAGCTGAGTGTCCCGTTCACAGATCAGTTTTTGCCTGTAACTCAAGAACGACGCAACGTAGAGGGATGGGACTTGGTGCGTTTAGCAGCATTTTTTATGCTCTATCGAATGATCCATGCAGGCTTACCTCGAACTTTCCGCCCAAAGTTCCCCTTTAATTTGTTCTTCAGGAACGAAGTACGGTAGAGGTGTGTATTTCGCTGACGATTTCGGCTACAGCCTGAAATACAGCTTGGATCAGGCGGGACACAGAGATCGGGTTCAAGTGTTGGTGGCGCGCGTGGCAACTGGTCGGTACATACAGGGATCGGCCACTATGAAAGCATTGCCGGACAAGGTAAGTAACTAGCTTGGTATTTTATTAGCCCTACCCGGTAGTACCGATAACGTGCATATTTGTGGTAATATCGTACACAGATTTTGCAAATGAGACGAGAGAAAAGAGCAGAGTTTAGACGTAGTACTGCCAATAGTGATCGGGGGACAGCGCAAAGCACTACTTGTTGCTATTGGGTAAGGCTAATATGTCAAGCGTAGGGTGGAATATATTCGGTCTTGGGGTATGCCAAACCCGGCCACCTAAGCGCCTTAGAACTTGCTGTTTCACCAAATAATGAATCAAATAGTTTATTTGAAAGAATAGAGTTTCACGGAATTGATTGATATCATATCACCAGTCACAATGTCCCAATCGGTCTATTGGTTCCTGAGATATGCAGCCCTGAAGCTAAGGTGGCCGGATTTTTCTATGGCCGGGTTTGCCCCATATATGATACTTTTTTGTTGGTATGGATCCGTTATTCCAACATTACGTACCCACGCGTACCACAACGCAAGGTGTTCTTGCATGCTTACGTTTTCTCGATGTGATTTACGTACATTTGTTGAATGTATTTATTTGGCAGGTCAATTATCATTCTGCGGTGGATAACGAGCAAAACCCCTCCATGTTTGTCATATTCCACGACGCCGGAGCTTTGCCAGCATACCTCATCACACTGCAACGCAAACAACGCTTAGCAATAGACGATGACATTATAGACGATGACATCTGATGAAGTTGAGATGAGAGGAGATAGGCTAGGGTACTATGTGGTGAACCGGCCATGGGCTAAACCCGGCCACCTAAGCTCCTGTTAAACTTGCTGTTCCAGCCAACGATGAACCAAATAGCTCGTTTGAAAGAGGAGAGTTGAAGGAATCGATTCGATATACTGTTTTTGCCTCAGTCGGTCCACTGTTTGTTTGCTGAAATATGCGCCCAGAGTTGCCGGATTTTCCCATGGTTCGGTTGGGTTTACCCTGCAGTACCCTATAGGATACACAGGTTTAATATCTACCGTGCAATACACTTTTGGTGCCATGGTTGACAGAGTGACAGACGTGTAGCGGTGCAGTATTCTGGTCGTAGCTTTCCTTGTGTTCATCGCATACGAATGCGTTGTTTCTGCAGCTACAGGTGTTCTTGGTATTTTGCTTTGGTTGTGACTCTCATCACGGTGCAGTAGTTAAAATGGTATTCACTTGTTTTTGTTGAATGAGATTTTGACGCCAGGTGATAAAAATGGCCTACCTTTTGCAATGCGAAGTAAAACTGTTGAACTCACTGCTCCCCTTGTGCTTCATATCTGAAAATTTGGACGTCCACGATTTCTGTCCAGCCATCTACATATGGCATTTATTTCTTGACGTTGGTGCTCTGTTCCGTTGTGTAATCATATTTGCGCTTGTTTGGTCTTTTCCAGAGAGATTCAGTTGGATTGTCTTGTCATTGAACTGACGGAGTGGGTAATGGAAGGTGAGAAAAGAGAGGCAGGAGATAGATGGCAAAGGAGCTGGACGATTTGATTGACGAAGATTTGAGAGAACAAATGGCTACTGTGGCTGCGTCGCGCCCTCTTGCGGTGCCGAAAGGAAACGAAAGTCACGGCGGTGGCAGCGATAAGAATGGAGACGACAAAAGCGACGTCGTCGTAGTGGCTGCGTCGCGCCCCCTTGCGGTGTCAGTGGGAAGCAATGGTAACGGAGCACCGAGTATTCAGAACATAGGGAGGAGGCCAGGCATGGTTTTTCACACCCAACGCAAGCGACCATTGGTTGTTTCGAAGCAGAACCCGCCTCCAGTGGCGAATAAGCGACCGCACTCATCTATGACAGCTCCGGGTAAGACGTTGACCCGCTTAACCCCTCCTCTATTTCGCAGGTCGCCGCGACCATAATGCGATAAAAATGCGATCGTAGTATCGCATTTGTATAGCATTTGTATCGCATGTGGTCGCATGCGATCGATCGCATTTTTTCAAAAAAATTTCCAAAAATGCTACCGATGGCGTTTTGGACACTTAGTCAATTTTGTCGTCTGGATTCGCATTTTGGTCGCGGCGACCTGCGAAATAGAGGACGGGTTAACTAACATATACCGCGCAAAGTCGTCGTTGTTGCAACAAGTCGCTTCAGCTGTTGTCGGTTTGTTGTCCGTTGGTTTCTTGAATGACGAATAATTGTATGGGTGTTGTTGTTCGATTTGTTGTCCGTTTGTTGACGAAATGACAACAAGCCGACAACACCCCCATGTTGGACGTCTTGTTGACAAAAATGACGCCTTGGTGCGGTCAGTTTTCAGCGCAACTGGTGAATACGTACACTCTTGCAACGTGCAACCTGGCCCCTGTCCGACTTTTCCCGTGTAAAATTTACCATTGGCTACTAGGCGCTGAATCTAAAGTTACCCCAGGTATTTTTATGTCCCCTTTAGCCGGTTTTACCCACTGCATACCCTTGTTTATACTTGTGGAAGAATCCATACCTACCTGGGACTTTTAGCAGCAGCAGCCACTGGTGGTCAGTCCAGTGTTGGCAGAGGTGCCCCACCGCACAATCAGTCGCATGGGAATAGTACTAATCGTCAACAACTGATGCCTCAGCAACAGCAGCAGTTCCAAGTGGTTCACCAGGCCAACCGTGCGCTACATGGCACCCAGCCCAAAATGCTGGGTGGGTCTGGGTCGCGAAAAATGTCCATGTATAATGCAGGGCTGATGCGCTCGCAAATACCAGGTAGGAAAAGTAATGATGATCCGCTCATCGCTATGGGCCAGCTGCGCTAAGAATTACGAGTGGTCCCTTCATTTGAAGGGAAAAATGCACTGAAAAAGTATTACATAGAGAGATCAGCTCGCGAGCATACCACTCAGAGTTCTTTAGCGCAACTGGTCCGTATTTCGCCTTACTCTGAATCATTTCGCAGTACTGCCACGCTTTCTTTCGATTGTCCAGCGCGTCAGCACCTATTCATTGACACTCATGTCGTTTTGCGTAAAATACTTAGAACGGTAATTGCGGATCGCTGTCGAGTTGCATTGTCAGGATGGGGTTGGTCGATAACGAGCCCGTGCGGTATTATGTGTAAGCTTTAGATAGGTGCCGACGGGGATGTTCACGTTGTTCAGCCATCTGGGAGCTGCAAAGGAGCGAGTGAAAAGAAGAATTGACAACGAATGATGTCGGCGACCTCACAGGCACCGATCCAAACTTCTACTAACAAATAGGGCTGATGTGTCTGTCTGTCTGTCTGTGTGCAATGCTATAGACTCGCTCAGTTTTGCAGCTACAGCGTTCGCCAATGGCTCATTCGAAAGCTTATATGCCCAAGGGTGGCAAGAAGGTCTTCGATTTTTGATCTGATCAGCCGATCACCAATAATCGATCGATAATCGATATTTTAGTACTAAAAGCGCGCAGATTCACTCATAACTCACTCAATTTTGCAGCTACAGCATCCATTCAGGACTCTTTCGGGAGCTTATGGCCCCGAGAACGCCAGAAAAGCCTGCGATTTCTGATCTGATCAGCCGATCACCAATAATCGATCGATAATCGATATTTTACTACTAAAAGCGTGCAAATTTGCTCACATTCACTCAATTTTGCAGCTACAGCGTCCATCTAGGGCTCTTCAAAGAGCTTATGCCCTCGAGGACTCCAGAAAGGCCTTCGATGTTTGATCTGATCAGTCGATCACCAATAATCGATCGATAATCGATATTTTAGTACTAAATGCCACAGAAACCAAACGACGCAGGTTTTCAAGCCAGCGTTAGCAAATGGTCACGCCCGAAAATGCACACGGGAATAAAACGCGAGATGCGCTAAAGGGTTGCCAGATCTGCAAAAGGGTTGCCAGATTGCTAAATGTGCAAAGGGCTGCCAGACCTGCAAAAGGGTTGCTACATGCACCATTTTCGACTGATGCTGTGCAAGGTTGTCAGATCTATGCGGAAAAGGGGTTGCCAGATCTGCCATCATAGGGTTGCCAACTCTGCGATAGGGTTGCCAGATATGCAACTTTTAGCCAACTACCCAAAATGGTTGCCAGATCCATAATAAGTTGACAGATCATGATCTACAACCAACAGGGTTGCCAGATCTGCAAAAGGGTTGCCAGATTTGCAAACGGGTTGCCAGATGCTTAGAGATAGTCTCCTTTACTGCTGCGAAGCTGCAAAGGGCCACTGGTTACACTAAATACCGCGCTGTCACTATCGACCAAACTTATCGCGGACAACGCAACTAGTCCATAACAGAGCACTAAATTTTCCCTTGTTTGCATGCAGGAAGAGCGACAGGAATGAGCGTCGCCGTATCTTCATCGCGCCCTTCTACTACGTCTGCTATAGTGGCTGCTGCACCAGCTCAGGCTCCTAGGGTGGCCCCAGGACGCACTCCAGTCACAACAGTACAGCGTCCTAACATGTCTGCGCCAGTTCGTCCTACTCCTAGTTTTGCAAAGGTACCCACACCTCATCGAATAAATGTGGCAGCACGTTATCCAATTGTGTTTGAACCTCGTTGTTCTGCAATCCTATCTGCAGCTTTTCGCCCTTTTAAGGTGTCTACACCAGTGCAGACTGCTAAACTGCCTGTGAAGCAGTCTCCAATTGTGCCTGCACCTCCTCCAGTGTATGTAGCTGGTCAACCTATGGTGCCTGCATCAACGCATCCAGTAAATCTCCAGTCTTTGCAGCAGCGCATTGGCTGGGTAGTGGCTCAATATCGTGCTAGGCTCCGCAAGCGCTTCTCCAGCACTCCAGCGATGCATATAGCTGGCGGCGTCAACTATGAGGAAGTGAAAGGTATGCAAGTGCGCGTCTCACTCACATTCAAATCAGTACGTTACTGCAGAAATCCTACTTTGCAGCAAAAGAGTGGGATAATTCAGGCTAGTACCTCAATCGACTCATACCAGTGGACAACCAGTGCCAACCGACATATGGGAGTTGCGCAACCGTTCATACGCAACTTAGTACATAGGTCGGTTGATGCCAGGTGCGCAATTCTCATAATGTCGGTTGCACAACTCTTTTATATGTCGATTTGGTTGGCGTCTGTTGAGCAACCGGTTGACCACTGTGAGGAACCGATTAAACAGGAGTTAAGGAGTTTTTCAGCATGACTCAATGTATCTTAAATCCAATACATGTAAAGTTGCTGATAAAGTTGTAAAGTTGTTGATTTGCAGGAGATGCACACTTTACCCTGCAGCAATTGGATAGTGGAACTCCAGAATATCGACTCATTTGTCTAATGGCTGACCAATGTCTTCGCCAACACTGTGGCTACATGGAAGTTGCCAAAGTATGTAGGGTACTGTATGGTTAAGAGACGTTTTCTGTAGCGGTTGCATAGTACGTGGAAGGGGGGTACTTTTTGTAAATCGAGATAATATGCCTATCGGATTCCCCATCAAAAACTGCATATGTAGATGAAGTTTTAGGAAAAAATTTGTTCAGGCATCATCGAGATATTCATGGGTAAAGGTGGGCAGGTCGCATTTTTGCCGTTTTTCAACGTTTTTAGCCATATTTCAGCAACCGAAGCGCTTAGAGGGCTACAATTTGGCATGCGGAAAGATCCCATAGGGACCCAAGTCTGGACCAATTTAATTGAGCCCAATCGGCCACCTGTGTGGAGAGATATAGCGTCACAAAGTGCATTTCTGTATATTTTGCACCTGTTGCAAATTTAGTTTTTTGCATACCACAGCGCGAATACATGCCCTGCACGGGGTAAAATTTTGACAGCAAGTAGAGAAGGGTTAGGCCTAAAAACTTTAGTACTACCGCAAAAAATCTCTATAATTGGAATTGGGACTACAGTCCTCTCGAATAGTGAAAAATACAGCAAAAATTTTCCCGCCTTTTTTATTTTTCAAGATAAATGAGCAATACCACTGAAACTTTTCCTCATAAATAGCCTATCTTATGTAGAATTTGATGTAGATTTCAAAGATAAAATTTTTTTTACCAAAAATTTAAACCCTAGCATATAATTTTGCAAAAGTAGTATTTATTTGTGAATTTTGGGTAAGGGTTAAATTTTTTGGGAAAAACAATTTTATTTTTGAAATCTACCTCAAATTCTACATAAGATAGGCTACTTACGAGGAAAAGTTTCAGTGGTATTGCTCATTTATCTTGATAAATAAAAAAGGCGGGAAAATTTTTGCCGTATTTTTCACTAGTCGAGAGGACTGTAGTCCCAATTCCAATTATAGAGATTTTTTGCGGTAGTACTAAAGTTTTTAGGCCTAACCCTTCTCTACTTGCTGTCAAAATTTTACCCCGTGCAGGGCATGTATTCGCGCCGTGGTATTCAAAAAACTAAATTTGCAACAGGTGCAAAATATACAGAAATGCACGTTGTGACGCTATATCTCGCCACACAGGTGGCCGATTGGGCTCAAAATTGGTCCAGACTTGGGTCCCTATGGGATGTATGTGTATACCAAATTGTAGCCCTCTAAGCCCTGCGGTTGCTGAAATATGGCTAAAAACGTTGAAAAACGGTAAAAATGCGACCTGCCCACCTTTACCCATGAATATCTCGATGATGCCTGAACAAATTTTTTCCTAAAACTTCATCTACATATGCAGTTTTTGATGGGGAATCCGATAGGCATATTATCTCGATTCACAAAAAGTACCCCCCTTCCGCCTATACTACAGGCTACTCTCAATCCTTACAGAAAACGTCTCTTAACCCGGTCGTAAACTAGATGGGGCCTGCAATGTACATACAAGTGCAAAGACCAAATAGGGTACTATGGGGAAAACCTGGCCATGGAAAAATCCGGCCACCTAACTTTCAGGGCTGCATGCACATGTGAAGCAATTGACCATTGACCAGCGCTTGAGACGTGTGATATCAGCCCATTCCTTGAACTCTACTCTTTCAAGTCAAAATTAGCTATTTGATTCATCGTTTGCTGAAACGGCAAGATCACAGGAGCTTTACGTGGCCATGTTTACCCCATGGCCGGGTTTACCCCATAGTACCCCACATACTAAAGCGCAGCAAGGGTGCTTTTGATACCATGATCACCAATTTTCTTCCTTCCCAACTGGAAATAGGTTGGGGTGGCCAGAATTACCCCCGGCCGGCCCGATTTACCCCCGGACGGCCCGAATTACCCCCCCCCCCCGGTCGGCCCGAATTACCCCCGGACAGCCCGAATTACCCCTGACCGAATTACCCCCGGGCGGCCCGAATTACCCCCGGTAAGCCCAAATTACCCCGCACTATCATTTTTGACATGAGCCGTGGTTGTGTTGTTGTACATAGATCGAGTTGGTGCATAACCCGGCGTTGCTGGCGCAGTATGAGGTGCGTTTGAAAGCAGTGAAGGAAGCCGAGAATGTTAGCGAAGCGGAACGTTTGCTGTTCCATGGTTCGTCACCTCAGAATCTGACTGGAATCTGCAGAGACGGTTTCGATCGGAGCTACGCAGGCGGAACCACTGGTAAACTATGTCAGGCCGCGTTCATATAAGTGCCGTACGCCCGTCGCATGCCAAAGAACTGCACAGGTATGTACGACAGGCGAACGCCACATGGGAAACTGTTATTCATTACATTTTGCATTATTCACCCCTGTACTTTTCTTTGTACTGTATTGTATTGTTACTACTGCGTACGTATACTATGGCAATAGTGCCCGAGCCAGCCTGTACTCCATCTAACACAACAACAACACAACAAAGTCTTTACTCGCCCAGATGCACACAAGTATTGAAGAACAACAACAAAGAAAAGAGAACAGCAAAGAAAAGAGAACAGCAGCACCCAACCCAAACAACACAATCCACTGACAAGAAATGAAAAACTACACCAGAACCCACCTCTCATGAATATTCATGATTCCTTTACGACAGGCAGATTCTTTTACAAGGCACACATGCACAAAATGCCGCCGGGGTCCGGAGAGCCAATGCCAACATTGGCGACAATGCTAGCATGCTCTCCATCAACGACTGCATTTTATGCCTCATTCAAAAATTCCCTAAAGCCAAAGTCCTCTTCTCATGGACATTTTCGTCCTCTTAGGAGAGTGGGACTTTTCCTATGGGCGGGTGCTAGCTCTCTGGTCTATTTCGTCCATAGAACAGGCACCATGACGAGCAAGGAGAGTGGAGGTGTCAAGTTAGACGTCGAGTCCACCCCCCTTTAAATATTCCGATAAATCGAAGGTTTTCAGATAGAATTTGAACGCAGAGACCGTTGGTGCTTCAACCACAGATTGCGGCAATTTATTCCAGGCATCAACCACCCTATTGGTTAAAAAATTTTCGAGCAACTTTTTATTACTCCATTTCTTATTGAGTGCTAATGAGTGCAGCCTACTTGGGTATGTACTTGTTCGAAATTCAAAGAAACGCTCCACCGAAACATCAAGATGACCGTGAAGCATTTTGTACACCAATGTTAAATCAAGCTGTAAATGACGCAGCTCAACAGATGACATTCCCAGATATTGCAAACGTTGCGGATAGGTAAGATTTTCTCTTGACAACAGTCGCTTAGTAAATCGTCTTTGTACTTTTTCCAATCTATCAATGTCTTTTTTCAAGTATGGTCGCCAAACAGTAGAGGCATACTCAAGTTTTGAACGAACATAAACATTAAAAAGCTTTACCATGAAAGAATAGTCACGTGTTGAATAAAAGCACTTAAAAAGAAGCTTAGAAATAGTATGACCCGCTTGTGCTATCTTGTTTATATGCTCCCTAAAAGAGGGTACATTGAAATGATTATTATTGGATATAATCACTCCAAGATCCCGAATTGAAACAGTCGAAGGTATTAGGTTGGGGCCAAAGAAATACTGCTGGCATGGGTTACCGTAGCCCAAGTGGAAGACAAAACTCTTAGATATAGCAATATCCAACTGTGACTCTTTACACCAATTCCATATGTTCGTAATATCCTCCTGCATGTTTTGATGTCCAATTTGTGCATCCTGACGCGAAAACGTGACATACAGCTTTGCATCGTCAGCAAAAAGCTTTAGGGTTCCATGCTTAAGAAAGGTTTTCTGTAGCGGTTGCATAGTACGTGGAAGGGGGCTACTTTTTGTAAATCGAGATAATATGCCTATCGGATTCCCCATCAAAAACTGCATATGTTGATGAAGTTTTAGGAAAAAATTTGTTCAGGCATCATCGAGATATCCAAGGGTAAAGGTGGGCAGGTCGCATTTTTGCCGTTTTTCAACGTTTTTAGCCATATTTCAGCAACCAGCGTGTGTAGCGGGCTATAATTTGGCGAACGGAAAGATCCCATAGGGACCCAAGTCTGGACCAATTTTGAGCCCAATCGGCCACCTGTTTGGCGAGATATAGCGTCACAAAGTGCATTTCTGTATATTTTGCACCTGTTGCAAATTTAGTTTTTTGAATACCACGGCGCGAATACATGCCCTCAGGGTAAAATTTTGACAGAAAGTAGAGAAGGGTTAGGCCTAAAAACTTTAGTACTACCGCAAAAAATCTCTATAATTGGAATTGGGACTACAGTCCTCTCGAATGGTGAAAAATGCAGCAAAAATTTTCCCACCTTTTTTATTTTTCAAGATAAATGAGCAATACCACTGAAACTTTATCCTCGTAAGTAGCCCATCTTATGTAGAATTTGATGTAGATTTCAAAAATAAAATTCTTTCTCCCAAAAAATTTAACCCCTAGCATATAATTTTGCAAAAGTAGTATATTTTTGTGAATTTTGGGTAAGGGTTAAATTTTTTGGGAAAAACAATTTTATTTTTGAAATCTACATCAAATTCTACATAGGATAGCCTACTTACGAGGAAAAAGTTTCAGTGGTATTGCTCATTTATCTTGAAAAATAAAAAAGGCGGGAAAATTTTTGCTGTATTTTTCACTATTCGAGAGGACTGTAGTCCAATTCCAATTATAGAGATTTTTTGCGGTAGTACTAAAGTTTTTAGGCCTAACCGTTCTCTACTTGCTGTCAAAATTTTACCCCGTGCAGGGCATGTATTCGCGCTGTGGTATTCAAAAAACTAAATTTGCAACAGGTGCAAAATATACAGAAATGCACTTTGTGACGCTATATCTCGCACACAGGTGGCCGATTGGGCTAAAATTGGTCCAGACTTGGGTCCCTAGGGGATGTATGTGTATACCAAATTGTAGCCCTTAAGCCCTGCGGTTGCTGAAATATGGCTAAAAACGTTGAAAAACGGTAAAAATGCACCTGCCCACCTTTACCCATGAATATCTCATGATGCCTGAACAAATTTTTTCCTAAAACTTCATCTACATATGCAGTTTTTGATGGGGAATCCGATAGGCATATTATCTCGATTCACAAAAAGTACCCCCCTTCCGCCTATACTACAGGCTACTCTCAATCCTTACAGAAAACGTCTCTTAATGACCTTAGCCAGGTCATTGAAATATATCAGAAAAAGAGATGGTCCTAGGACACTTCCCTGCGGCACCCCACTTGTAACACTGATAGGGTCAGATAATACACCATCTACTACGACTCGCTGTTTTCTATTAGACAAAAAAGCTGCTATCCAGTCCTTGGCTAATCCCACGACACCATACTTCGCCAGCTTGGCAATCAATTTCCTATGGCTCACCGAGTCGAAGGCTTTAGCGATATCAATGTAAAGGACATCAATTATATTTCCATGGTCAATGGCTTCAAACCAATCAAAAGTCGTTTCAATTAATTGGCTTACTGTAGAACGGCCAGCCAAAAAAAAAACCATGCTGACCAGGAAATATTTTTCCCTTTACATGTTTCACTAATTCATCTCGAACTATGGATTCCATCACTTTACATGACTGACAAGTCAAACTAATTGGTCGATAATTATTAGCTTTACTCGGAGAACCTTTCTTCTTGAAAACAGGAGTGACATTTGCCTCCAACCATTGTTTTGGCAATGCACTGTACTGAAAGGATTTTTGAAAAATAATCGATAGGGGTTCGGCAACTGATAATGCCAAATTCTTCAAAAGTATAGGAGGAACAGTATCTGGGCCTGCGGACGTTTTACTACTCAGCGAACAAAGTTCAGCGTAAACAATGTCAGGAGAAAATTCAATGAAGGAAAGGAATGAGTCGGATTGATCAATATTCCAATCCGGCATGTTTCCGTCATCGCCAATAAACACTGACCCAAAATATGCATTAAAAGCTTTAGCTTTCTCCTTGTTATCAATAATAGTATTGCCACTGTCGCTTATCAAGCATGGTATGGCCGCTTTATACGATAATTTTGACCTCACATAATTCCAAAATTGGGACGCATTTCGTTCTGTTAAAATTCGATTTTCCCGATTTCGCTTCTCAACTCGTTTTTGTCGTTGTGCCTCTTTCGATGCGTCTAGGTAATTGCGATAATTCACATTGCATGGATTATTCCTATACACCCGGTGAAGCCTGTACGCCCGTTTGCACAGCTTAACTGTATGCTTTGTAAACTGACAATTATTGGACAGGGCAACTGTACGTATAGGTATACAGGCATTCACAACGTGCATCAGAACATCCAAAAATTGCTCCCAATATTCGTCGATATTTTTACATGACACAAATAATTCACCCCAAGTTTTCATAGCGAAGAGCTTATTGATATCGTCATAATTTGCGCTTCTATAGTCACGAATCTTGAGACTTTTTGCGATAATTTTCTGATGGGCAACCTTTGCCATGACTGTATGATGGTCACAATTATATATTCTTGGTCCGTCATACATACACTGTATAAGGCCAGGTTCAGATTCAAATATTAGATCGAGAATATTGTCCGGATAATTTCTTGTAGGAAATTGGACACACTGTTGTAGACCGTTTGCAAGTACACAATCTAAAAATTTCTGTTGTGCTTCCCCAATAGCTGATAGGTTTTCCCAATCGATCTTTGAAAAATTGAAGTCACCAACAATTACTGAAGGTGTACCAGCTGAGAGAATATCGTCAAAATTGTCGCAAAGTAATGTAACCTCTTGCTCTGTTGGATTAGGTGTTGGCCTATAATAGCACCCTAAATCTAACGTAGAATCCTTAGCCATTACCAATCTACACCACACTGACTGAAACTCGTATAAATTTTGATTTCTGTTAGATAGGGCCATCGATTTTATGTCTTTCGGGACCATGATAACAACACCTCCTCCTCTCCTTTCGTCCTCTCTGTCTACTCTGTACACTGCATACGAATTAGCATACGGAAGTAAAAAATGCGGTTCATTGGGAAGCAGCCAAGTTTCTGTAAGGCATAATATCGGTAAATTATCAAGGCCTACAATCAATGATTCGAGCTCCTCTACCTTTTGTCGCACCTTTATGCTTCTTACATTCAATAGAACAATGTCCCGCAATCTACATTTCTGTTCTTCAGGAACGAGGTACGGTAGCGGTGTGTATTTCGCTCGCGAGCTCAGCCACAGTCTGAAGTTCAGTCTGAGTCAGTCGGGAAACGGTGATCGGGCTCAAGTGTTGGTGGCCCGCGTGGCAACCGGTCGCTACGTACAGGGATCGCCCACCATGAAAATTCTGCCTGACAAGGTAGGTAGGCAAGGTATGCGCGGCCATGGGGTAATCTAAACCCGGCCACCTAAGCTCCTTTACCTAAGTTGAACACTTGCTGTTTCACCAAATGATGAACCAAATACTATAGCTCATTTGAAAGAGGAGAATTCAAGGAATTGATTGATGTTATGTGTGTCTCAATCGGTCAATTGGTTGCTGAGATATGCAGCCATGAACTATAGATGGCCGGATTTTCCCATGGCCGGGTTTACCCTATTGTACCGTATGCCTTTATGATACTTTGTGTACGTGTGCGTCCGTAATTCAACATTATGCACCGCAATGCAAGGTGTTATTGTTGTATGCTACGTACACTTGTCGCATGTACAATACCAAAAATATAATTACAGGAATTATATATTTTTGACAATACATTGGCAGGTCAAGTATCATTCCGCGGTGGATAACGAGAGAAGTCCCTCCATGTTTGTCATATTCCACGACGCCGGAGCTTTGCCAGCATTCCTGATCACACTACGAAGCAGAGCGGGTATTAGAGGATGAGATTCGATAACATTGAGATGAGATGAGATTAGGATAAACAGGTCCACGGTCCACCCTTTATCGGCCGTGCAATAAACTTTTGGTGCCTTTGTTGACTGATAGATTGACAGATATGATAGCGGTGCAGCGTGATTGGTCATTTCATAGCTTTCCTTGTGTTCATCGTATACGAATGTGTTGTTTCTGCAGCTACTTACACATTCTTGGTATCTTGCCTTGGTTGGTTGCTTCTAATCACGGTGCAGCATTACTGTTGTACAACAATGACTCCTATATGTTTCGGACTTTCTAGAAGTCCATGTTGTACTTACCATATACCATATTAGCGTATATGTCTTGTACTTTCAGTTCGAACTATGTAAACTTCACTGTCGTTTGCGGTTTGCCTGAGTACTGTATTCATTTGTTTTGTTGAACGAGATTGTGACACCAGATATCATGATAAAAATTTCCCAACGGTATTACTGATGTCGTACTCTGTCTAATATATGGACGGACTGCAACAATGTCCAGCCGTTTGGCGTTTCTTTCATTGGTTCATGGTAGATATAGATAGATATGTTCGAGGAAATGGCTACCAATAACGTATTCCTGCTCAGGTACCGTATTTTTGGGTGTATATCCCCCCCTATTGTATATCCCCCCCTAGTGTATAACCCCCCATTGGCAAAACATAAATTTTGTCCTTTGTATATCCCCCCTGGTGTATAACCCCCCATGTACTGTAAGGTACCTGACCTACCTATGTAGCTGGTCCTATGCTAGCTATAGCTACTCCTACACCATGCTGCTATGCCTGTTGGCTTAGCTGAGCATGTCTTGTACTAGAATAACCCTGTTTTGACCGCGATTATGCCCTAAAACACATACTTTTGACCTCAAAAACATGCCTCTACACACCTCTCAAAAACATAAATTTTGTCCTATGTATATCCCCACCCATTGTATATCCCCCCCTAGTGTATAACCCCCCATTGGACCTCTCAATTTTTGTATACCCCCATGGGGCTATACACCCAAAAATACGGTATGTTGTGTAAGAAAGAACGATATGCAAGGATACGTTCTTGGTCTTACATGTACATACCTATGCATGTACGTGCATTGTGTTGTACAGCCTGTTTATTATGATATGTCACCTATAAAATTGCTTATAACTTCTGTATTAAGAGAGGAATTTCAACAAGGTTTTTTTAATTAGAAACTTGAAAATATGCCTGACAAGCGTGCAAAATTTCATTAACGTACATGCACTATAAACGAAGAAACAAGCGACGCCTTTTCAGGTCCCATTTTTCGACGTGCCCGCCTCTGTTCTCCAGCACTTGTGCAGCTGTCTTCAAAACTCTGGAAAGACTCTTTTTTAAGCATGTTCATAGGGATGGCGGCACTCTTCCCTTTATGTTTTGGCATTTAAGCTCCAGAATATCCGAATAGATACTTGAATGGAGCGGAACAGCAAACCTCCTTCCATGTGGACTTCAAAAATCGAGCGCTTTTCACGCCGCTGCCGATTTTGACCCCAATGTTTGAGGCTTCATAATTCCCTTCGTACTTAAGACCCACCAATGAAATTTTGTGTGCTTGTCAGGCATATTTTCAAGTTTCTAATTTAAAAAATCTGGTTGAAATTCCTCTCTTAATACGGAAGTTATAAGCAACTTTATAGGTGACATATCATAGTAAACACCCGGTATTATTTTCGCTTCAGGTTGCCTTCAATAGTGGTCAGTGAATAGCCTGAAACGGGTGTAAGAAGCTCAGGAAAAGGTGGAGGAGGGAAAGTCGAGCTAGAGAAGTGAAGCAGCAGTAAGATTATGGCAGACCTGATCAACATGACGATCGATTTGACTGGTGAAGACAGCGAAGAAGACGAAACCAGAATCGTCGCGGTTCCTACGCCGCGCCATCACGCGGCGCCGAAAGGAAGCAATCAAATCGTCACTCTCGCAAGATCGCGCCATCCTGTGGTGGCGAAAGGAAACAGCCGCGATGGGGCAAGCAGTGATCAGAATAAGATGAAAGTACCGAAAGGAATCAGCAGTCACGGCGTGTCCAGTAGAAGCCAGAATGGTGCAGAGGACAAAAGTGTCTCTCTGCCTACGCAGCGCCCTCTTGCGGCGGCGAAAGGAAGCAGCAGCCGTGAAGGTGCGGCGAGTGATCAAAAGAATAAGACAACGAACGACAAGACGGGCAAGGTATCGCAGGCTGCTGCGGAGTTGTACGGCGGCTACGCGAATTTCGAGCGCAGCGAACGCAAGCGACCATTGGTGGATCAGAAACAGACTCCGCCTCCTCCTTCTCCAGCTAAGGCCAATCAGCAGAAGAAGAAGCCATCTGCTGCAGCTTCGGGTAAGAGGGGAAAAAGATAAATGGAGCAAACTGATGCTTATCAAGAATCTTATCAAGAACATACCTATCTGATGCTTTATCTTGTTGTGGAAACGCAAGACATGTTGGAATAGTCCTTAGCGCGGGTGTACTCTATTAAGACATGTAGCACAAGAGAAGCAGTTTGAAAAATTGGGCAGCCAGTGCGTGAGTCGAACACGCAGCGCAGAACGAGACGTGCGCTAGAGGGGCGTAATTCCGTTCTGTGCTACGTGTTCGACTCACGCACTGGCTGCCCAATTTTTCAAACTGCTTCTCTTGTGCTTACATGTCTTTGTCTTGTTGTGTTGCCCCCTCCATTATCTAAGATGGCCGTCTGGCCGCACGCCTTGTGGGTACCCTACGGTCTTGGCCGCCCATAATAATAGTGGGGTGGCTGCGACCAGAAAACGTGGCCATAACCATAGCCGGGGAATGTGGCCAGGCAGCCATCTGAGATTATGGAGGGGGTTAATTCGCTAGGTAATGTCAGGTGGCTGCCTGGCCGCAGTCACATCTTTCGACCACCCTGTGATGCGCAGCCATAGCCATGAGGTGACTGCGGCCAGAAAGGTGTGATGGCCATGGCCACAAGGGGTGACTGCAGTTACGCGGACCACTTGAGATGAATGAAACCTTTCTGCGATGATGATTTTTGGGATGGATTTGGGTTTCGTGGGCCCCCCCCCCACCCTTCTGGCCCCCCTTTCCCAGGCCTAGGCGATTGGACCCCAATTTTTGGTTTGGTGTTTCAGATCACCCCCTTTGTGTTGTTGGTGTATGCCTTTGGTTTTGTTTCCTTTCTTTGCCCCCCCAACCACACTCCCTCCTTTGGGCGAGGGTCTCCTAGTTTTGTGTTTCTTTTGTGTCTTCCCCCAAAAACTTTTAGTCATGTTATTGTATGTCCTGAGCTTGCCGTTGGCATGCAATGTCGCATTACATAGTATATAATATGTAGTAATGTATGTAAGTATGTATGTACAACAATGAATAAATTATATATATGTGGTTGTAGGTTGCAAAAGTTGCAAAGAGTTTGATGGGAGGAGTTAAGTAGTGTAGAGAGAGAGGATAACTTTCATGCCACGATCATCATTTTCTTCCTTCCCTTCATGGATAGTTGGTGACGATGGCATTCTATTATGTAATAATAGAGTGGTATTAGGGTAAATGTGGTGAGAGCTAGGTGATTAGGTGAGTTTGATTTAGAGTTTTGTTGTGTGTAGATGATTGGTGATAAGGGGTTGCTGGAGAGTTGAGGTGGTTGAAAAGGTGAGGAGGTAGGGGATTTTCGCGAAGCTTGCTCTTTCACGGTTCTTCGCCTCAGAATCTGGTGGCATTTGCAGAGACGGCTTCGATCGTAGCTATGAGGGGAAGAAGGTAGTACGTACGTATGTGCGTAATATGTAAGTCTGTTCAGTTAGATAGTGGATAGGAGGGCGAACAAGCAATAAGTATTGAATCTGAATGGGTGTTGTTGTTGTTGTTGTTCTTTTCGTCGTACGTTGTGTAGTTGACTAATAGGATTTTCGTGCGCAGTAGTGCTTATTCTTGGAATTTTTGAATGTTCATCCCGTATGTATTTTTCTATTGTATAATACGTACGTTAGTAATGCGTGCGTGTGTGTAATGTTGTTTAGGAACGTGTAGGTAGGGTGTGTATTTCGCTGAGATTTCGCCAAGCTGAAGTTCAGTCTGAATAGGGGGACACAGAGATCGCGCTAAGTGTTGGTGGCGCGTGTGGCAATGGTGTAGTACAGGGATTGCCCAATATGAGAGCTCTACCTGACAAGGTAATGGATAAGGTCGCAAATAAATTTTCTTACACAGCGTGGCGCTTTTTGTAAAAAAATAAATATGCCTGCCCTGATTTCGTCCCTTCTACGAGTTTCCAGAAATTGAGGAAGGGGGGAGGCAGTATTTATTACTTATCTTCATACAGGATGATTTATTTCTCTGAACGATTTTGATTGCCAATTTCACAGGTTACCTGCACGATTTCGTTCAAATTTTACCCAGTATTCCCGAGCGTTTGCCATTTACTTGGTAAAAATTTCGAGTTGAAATGCTGCATTGGTAGTGAGATTATCCCTTCCCTTCGAAATTGATTTTGAATTTTTTACCCACTTTTTTGCTAAATGATTGAAACAGCTTGCTGGAGTAATGGCTCTTTTATAGGAGCGAAATTAGTTCAGCAAGATGGAAGCTAAGCCCAAAAGAGCCAAAACATTGACAGGGTTGGTGGCATTGCTTGGAGATTGTCTCATTTCTCAACAGTGATGCCTCATGCCTCATTCAGTGCTGCATCATCAGCATTATCACGGGATGAGCCATAATCACTAGATTGGATGACTCCTGAATTCTTTCTGGGGTGCAAAGACGGAAAGGGTCCATAAAGCCGCTTACCAGTCAAAAAAATGCAGCAGTATATTGCCATTTGCCGTGTTTTCCGATTTTGGTGGAAGAAGTGTAGCAGTAGTCGAAAACTATGGTGAAAATGGTGAAAATTTGGATTTTATTTTCTCTGTTGTTAATCTCACTACCAGTGCAGCATATCAACCCGAAAATTTCACCAAGTAAATGGCAAACGCTCAGGAATATGTGGGCTAAATTTGAGCGAAATCGGAGCAGGGTAACCTGTTGAAATTGGCAATCAAAATCGTTCAGGAGAAATAAATCACCCTGTAGCTAAAAAATTTGCATAAAACACAAAGGAAGAAACAACAAAAAGCGCCACGCTGTGTAAGGAAAATTTATTTGCAACTTCTCCCATTATTGTGTATCAATCTTACGTTGTTTACCACAATGCGTTGCTTGCTTCTGTTTCCGTGATATGATTTACGTGCATTTGTTGCATATTATTTTCGGCAGGTCAAGTATCATTCCGCAGTGGATAACGAGCGAAATCCTTCCATGTTTGTCATATTCCACGACGCCGGAGCTTTGCCAGCATATCTCATCACAGTGCAACGCAGGACACACTCGTCCTAAAATAGAAGAAGAAGAAGAGATTTGATAAAGTTGAGATGGAAGGAGATGGGATAGGGTACTATGGGGTAAACCCGGCTACCTAGCTCATTTGGAGTACGTAGCTGGCCCTGGGTGACCGGATTTTCCCATGGCCGTGTTTACTCCAAGTACCCTATAGGATACACGGGTGCGCCCTTTATCTGCCGTGCTATACACTTTTGGTGCCTTGGTTGATAACATAGATTGACAGACATGATAGCGGTGCATTTGCATGGTCACAGTTTAATTCCTAGTGCTCATCGCATACGAATTTGTTGTGTTCTTGGTACTTTGCTTTGGTTGACTATCATCACGGTGCTGTATGTATTTGGTATTCATTTCTCTTTTCGTTGAATGAGATTTTGACACTAACTGATATCACGATAAAAATGGATTTCCAACGGTACTGCTGACGTCGTGCTTTGTTATATTATATGGGCGGACTGCAATAATGCCCAGCCTTTTGGCGTTTCTTTCATTGATCGTTCGTGGTGTGGCGCTGCCAATATACGTTCTTTGGTACTGGCAAAAATATATAATCCTTGTATAGAGAAGAATGGCCTATGTAGTGAATAGAAACAAAGCAATCCCCGACTCGTTTTGGCCCCAATATATTCGATACCAATTTATTCGATATCCAATTTATTCGATATTACGAAACCAATTTATTATCGAATAAATTGGATATCGAATAAATTGGTTTCGTAAAATCGAATAAGTTGGATATCGAATAAATTGGTTTCGTAATATCGAATAAATTGGTATCGAATATATTGGGGCCAAAACTTGTCAGGGATTGCTTCGTTTCTTTTCACTACGTAGGCCATTCTTCTCTATACAAGGATTATATATTTTTGGTACTGGTGTGCCATGCTATTGTGCAATGTGCTATTGCCTGTGTAAATATTGCACTGCAGGTTGCCGCCTTCAATAGTTGTGATCGAACTGCCTAAAACGGGTGTAAGAAGCTCAGGAAAGGGCGTGGCGTGGAGGGGAGAAAGAAAAGAGCGAGATCAGAGTGAAGGTTTAGTAAGTAAAGACCAAGAATATGCCACGGCTGCTGGACATGACAATAGACTTGACTGGAGAAGACAGCGAAGAGGAAAGCACAATCGTCGCTGTGCCTTCGCCGCGCCATCACGCGGCGTCGAAAGGAAACAATCGTAGTGTCACCAGTAGTGCTCCGGATGATGCTGAAGACACCACCAAAATCGTCGCTCTCGCAAGATCGCGCCCTCCTGTGGCGGCGAAAGGAAACAGCCGCAGTGGTGCCAGCGATCAGAATAAGGTGAAAGCAGTGTCCAATAGAAAGAATGGTGCAGAGGACAAGACTGTCTCTCTGCCTACGCAGCGCCCTCTTGCGGCGGCGAAAGGAAGCAGCAGCCGAGATGGTGCGGCGAGTGATCAAAAGAATAAGACGACGAACGACAAGGCGGACAAGGTATCGCAGGCCGCTGCGGAGTTGTACGGCGGCTACGCGAATTTTGAGCGTAGCGAACGCAAGCGACCATTGGTGGATCCGAAACAGACTCCGCCTCCTCCTCCGGCTGCAGCCAATCAGCAAAAGAAGCAGCCATCTGCTGCAGCTTCGGGTAAGGGGAAGAGATAAATAAATGGGGCGGAGGACTGTTGCTCATATCTACTACTAGTAGAACAACATAAGTATGTATCTGATGCATTCTCGTAGCGCGACAAGCCGTCATTGTTGGCAACAACTCGCTCAGCTGTTGTCCCGTTTGTTGACAAATATTGTATGGGTGTTGTCGGTTTGTTGTCATTTCATCAACAAACCGACAAGACCCAAATATTATTCGTCAACAATTTGTTGTCAACAATGACAGCTTGTCGCGGTATGTGTTTAATCGCTCCATAATCTCAGGTGGCTGTCTGTCGCTGTCCGCAGTCACAGCTTTCGACCACCCTGTGAAGCGCAGCCATTTCCGCCATGGTCGCGGGCTGAACGCGGCCAGAAAAGTCGCGCAGACCAGTTGAGATGAATAAAACCTTTCTGCGATGATGCTTTTTGGGAATAAATAAAGCAAAGCGTGCTAAGGCCTCATCTCCCTGTTCTTCTGAGCGTGGACTCCTGTACTACTAGTGAAGTATCTGGTGATGCCTAATTCCAGCTATTTTCACTTCCTGACACCATACGATCATCCGTCTGCTTGTTTTCCGTTCGCTGTTTCCGCTCCAGTCGCGCTCTCTGCGCTCGTCTTCGTACTGTGCAGGGACAACTGTCTATGCCTGGACAACTATCTAAATGCAGTCCAGCTCTCTCCTGGGCCAACGAAAGCGAGTTGGAAGGAGTTCAAGATATCGATCGAAAGCTTGTTACAAGATCTCTTTAACGCGTCATAGAGCGCCTCTTGAAACGGCCTATCTGTAGCGCTATTCTTGATTGAAACAACTTTTTTAAACACGTTTTTCTTGGATAACTTTGCGTAGAGGCAACATAGAGAGGCGCCGCAGGTACCGATCGATTCCTCTTGTCAAGACGCGTTGAATGGTATGCCTCATGTTGAAAAATACCCAGTGTTTCCTTCGGAACACCCAAATCGCATGGTTTTTGGAGCGTTCTTCAGCGTGTCATACTGCGCCGTATACAAAAGCTTTGGCGCTGCCATTTGGTATATGTGTAGAGGAAGACTCATGCTTTATTCACGTTATGACTGCTCACTTTTATCTTGCGTACAACGGCTACGAGGAAGCCTCAAAGTTGGCTCCGAAACAGGGAGATGAGGCCTTAAATAACCATCTTCTTTTCTTCTCTATTAGCATCCACCACTACCCCAAAGCACACCAGTCGACGCCATCAAGCCACCGCCGCCACATCGCGTCACCATCATCACCATCAGTTGACACCTCAGCAGCAGCGACTACCAGCACCTGTTCCTACACTCAAGCATCTGCTGCAGAGCCCTGGACGCCCGTCTCCAACTCCCGTGCCTGCTCAGCAGGTGTCCCGTCCTGTGCCAGGAGGTACGAACAACGCCGAATGTCACACGACGCCACTGTCCACTGCTACGCCTGTGATGACAAACAACATCGGACATCACATGCCGCAGTCCACTGCTGTGCCTGCGATCACAAACAACATCGGACGTCACATGCCACTGTCCACTGCTGTGCCTGCGAGCACACCTGTAACCATGGTGGCATCGACGCCTCTAATGCCCTCGATGGCTCCAGTGACACCATTGGGCATGCCTCCAGGGCTTCCAGTGGCAACTGCAGGAGTCAGGGCCGTGGGTGCTCGCAGGGGTATGGTTGCTGGTACTCAAACAGTGGCGGCTGGATTGGGAGGTCAGGGATACCAAGAAGTGAAAGGTGCGCTCTGCATGCTTTGTAGGCAGGGTACTATGGGGTAAACCCGGCCTTTTTGAAAATCTGCCCACCTCAGTTTTAGGGCTGCATGCATATATCGTATCTCAACTCAACCAATGAACCGATTGATTGAGACTCGAGCATTATATCAGTTTATTCCTCTTGAACTCTCCTTTTTTTCAACTGAGCTATTTCGTTCATCATTTGCTGCAACAGCTTGCTCAAGAAGGTTAGGTGGCCGGGTTTACCCCACAGTACCCTTCTGCAGAGAATGCGCGTGTTTATGTACATATGTCACGTCAAAAGACGTGCAAGTTTCACGTCAAAAAGTGCCCCCAAGTGTGTGCATTTTTAGTGAAATGTGTACGTACACATTTTGCTGGCGACCTTCCTTCCTAGCTATGAATTGTATTGGTGGGTTATCAAATGGCACAATTCGCTCTTACAACAAACTTGATTGAAACATTGACTATTGTGCTTGTTTACAGGTGATGAACACTTTTCTCTGCAGCCGTTGGACACTGAATCTGGGGATTATCTGCGAATTTACGGAATGGCTCTGGATTTTCTTGACGTAGGCTGTTCCCACAGCCACAACATGGAAATTGCGAAGGTACGTACATATGGTACGTGCGTTCACGTCAGTAGGTTGGTACCGTATTTACGTACCTGTGCATAGCCCCATTATATAGGATCTCTTGATTTTTGCATCGCCCATGATGTGATACTGTAATGTTCCGTACATAGCCCCCTCGTGTATAACCCCCCTCGTGTATAGCCCCCAAATCGGCCACTAACGTCATTTGCCCTCGTGTATAGCCCTCTATTGCGAACCGCGAAAAGCAAGGGAAATCAAGTGTTTTTGCGCTAAAAACAGCGTTTTTGAGGTGTTTTGATGCATAGGAGTTTATCTGCACCTCGTTTGGAACAGTTCTGATCATTTTGCCAGTGACATCTCTTCGAGGAAAATTTTTTAGTAGCAAAAATTTCACAATTTTTTACGTTGTAAGCTGCACTTTTGATGATTGGAGCTTGGAAACGTGGCAAATAATCACCATGAGTTCAGGAGGTCAAAAAACCTTACTTTTGGTACAAATGAAAAATGCCCTCGTGTATAGCCCCCGCCCCCCCCCCCCCCCCTCCCTCGTGTATAACCCCCTCTCGTGTATAGCCCCCTAATCGGTGCTTACCATTTGTATCGCCCCATGGGGTTATCTACGGAACATTACAGTACACCGGTATATATGGTACTGTACTGTAATACAACGACCCTTGTACAGGTACTATATTTTTGGTAGGCACTCGTGTAAACATTCAACGACTCTTGTACAGGTACGTAATAGGTAGGCCTACTATTTTTTGGTACAGTAGTATAAAGTAGTATGTAGTAAAGCAGACACAGGCATGTGATCAATCAATCATTACGACACTTGACTAACATGTAGGGTACTATGGAGTAAACCCGGATACGGGGTAAACCCGGACGCCTAGTATATCTCAGCAACCATACGACCGATTGAGACAAGTATTCCACCAATCGATTCTCTTTCATATGAGCTACCATGTTCATCATTCATTTGCTGAAGCGGCAAGTTCAGAAAAGCTTTGTGGTGTCCGGGTTTACGCCGTGTCCGGGTTTTCCCCATAGTACCCTACCTGTCATACCTACGCTACATACAGCGCAATCAATCGGGTTTTACGTAATCCGTACTTGCTTGCAGATTGAGATGGTGCGCAACGCGGCGTTGCAGGCGCAGTACCAGTTGCGATTGGACGCAGTGCGGAAGGCGGTGGGAAATGAAGCTGGACTGGAGGCGGAGCGTTTGCTGTTCCACGGGTCGGCGCCTCGGAATCTGGCGCTCATCTGCCGAGACGGATTCGATCGCAGCTTCGCCGGAGGAACCACTGGTATTGTATTCGCAATGATAAGCCATGATGACAGTTCGTCTAAATAGGGTAAACCCGGCCATGGGGAATTCCGGACACATGTGTATGTAAGTTTTGGGCTGCATGCCATATTTACCGGTGCATAGCCCCGTATTGGCAAACCTGCGTGCGTGCATGCCCACTGTGCAATATTGACCAGTTACGCTAAGAAATTTTGGGTGGTTTCGGGCTTACCCATCTGTATACTTTTTTCAGTGCACCATTTTGATCGGTAGGAGAGGAAGGCAAAAAATGCGATTAAAAAGTATAATGCAAAGCGGTCAGCTCGGGACCATCCATAATTCTTAGCGCAACTTGTTGTCCATACACATTCAAGCAATCGTACTTGATTCCAGTGAGATTACTGATTTGCTGACTGATTGAGCCATATGGTTGAATGTAGCGGCAGAACTTATCGCCGCGTTCAGATACAGCAGCCACCTGGATGATCTCGGCCCAATCCCCAAAGCCCGTTGTCTCCAGGTCGAAGTTGACCACCATCGCCAGGTTCAAATCTACCGATGGTACAGCTGCAGCAACCGGGGAGTCACTTCCGCCAGCTGTTCCAGCAGTTCCTCCGAATGCAGTGTCGATTCCACTGGATAGGCGGGAAGGGCAGTGTAATCGACTCCCTCAATCGCAGCAGCCTTGGCAGAACCATACTGCGATGGGCCAAGATCTGGGTTTTGGCGCTGGTTCTGCTGGCGCATTCTTCGTGCCTTCTGATTTCTTCGTTTCTTCATTATTGGCAGCTTCTTGTACACAGTGTAGTACTTCTTCTTCATTTCGCCAGCAAGTGCTTGCGGAGGGCTATACTGGCACCAAGCATTGGATGCGGATGCAGTTTCCTGTTGTAGTCATCTGGTCCGAGGTTGAACTGGGCAATGGCAGAGCTAATCCCAAAGTCGCTGCTTTCGGACCTGGCATAGCATTGCTTTTTGCTGTTCTTCACACCCGCAATGCAGTGGGTGTGAAGAAGTGTGTTGCCACAAGTGTGCTGTGGGTGTTTTTGCTGTTCATTGCGGGTGTGAAGAACAGCAAAAAGCAATGCTGTTTACCGACTCATTGCTCTGAGTCGTGTATTTCTGCGCCAACTTCTCACACAGCAGAGGGGCAACTTCTTCTCCATCCATATGTGGAGCTTCCATGAACACTTCACCTTGCAATGGCCTCGCGTCTGGCAGCCACTGATAAAACTTGGCACTTTTTCCATTGCTATAGCAAACGGAAACGTTGGTGGGATACCCAGAAATACAGTATAACAGGTTCTTGAAAAATATAGTTCCAGTATAGCCCGAGGAGCCCTGCGGTTCCATCCTCAGATCTTCTTGTGCAGATTTCACCAGTTTGGCTGGCAAAATAAAGTCCTATGTCGGACACCGATATAAGGCACAGTCATTTTGCTCACAACAGGGAAGGAGGGAACCCGTTGCATTCAGCTTTTCTGGGTCGCTTGTATTGAAAGAGCTGATTGCAGCATAGGTTGCAGTTGTTCTTTCGTTTTCCAGATTTATAGCTTCCTGTTCCTTCTCTCCCTCCTATCTGCTGCGTTTCTTCTGCCTCCTCCATCCGCTGCCCTTTTCTCTCTCCTCTCTCCATTGCTCTCGGACCTCGAAATTGCACCACTCCCAGATGCATTCTTCATGTCGTCCGAACCTGTGCAGGGTCACTGCGAGCATTCCAGCTTGCAGGTCAGCGCCATTTCGCTGGCACTGATGCACAGCTTTTAGATGAAGCAATTGGCGAACAGCATTCCTAACGGCATGTGTAAGCTACTGCTTCTCCTCCACTGGCAAAGTGCATCGCAGGCATTCCAGTCCACCAATGATGTTGTGCGAAAAGTGGATGTAATCCACCAGCTTTTCTGCTGTGTGCCGGAATGATGTTCTCTTGCAGACTCTTGCCAACAGAAGCGTCTTTATTGCCACCAGTGGCAGTAACCAAAAGTCCACACAGCCGCTTGACCAATTTGTGATGATAATGGGTTCCATACTTTTGCTGCTGCTCATGTGATTGCAATGGCAATCGTGGGTATGCTTCAGTAAATACCATATTTGGTTCATGATTTTCTGAAACAGCAAGTTCAAAGAATCTTATATAGGTACCCTCTGTCCGATCTGCTGCTAGTGCACCATTCCTTTGTAGTCCTCTGAATTAGTGGACCTACTGTACACAGTGGTCGTCCATATGCACCGTCTACACACATGTCATACTTAGTACAGTGTAGGTCCGCTAATTTAGAGGACTACAATGAAATGGTGCAGCAGCAGTGGGTCGGACTGATGGTAGTGGCCGGGTTTACCCCATAGTATACCCTATGCACGTATGCAGTATGCATGATGGAAAGCTCATTTCTTTGTTTTTCCAGGCATGGCCTTTGGAAGCGGTGTGTACTTCGCTCGAGATCTCAGCTACAGTCTTCATTTCAGTTTGGGTCAGGCGGGACATGGAGATCGGGCTCAAGTGTTGGTGGCGCGTGTGGCAACTGGTCGTTACATACAGGGATCGCCCAATATGAAAGCATTGCCGGACAAGGTACGCCATACAGTCTTTCCACCACTAGTGCTTTTGTTGGGCATGGCAAAGGATATCAGTGCAGTGTGGCTGTGTACAGTACTTCCCATTCCCATCTCATGTGATGGGAAGGAGGAATAAATCGATCATGAGTGGTATTGACTGAAATGATCTTGCATTATTCCATGTCTGAAAGTTTGATCAGTTTGGTTGATTTGCCCAATAGCCCAAATTACCCCATGTCACTATTCTGCGACATTTTTGATTAATCGAATCACTACATGTATTTGGCAGGTCAAATATCATTCCGCGGTGGATAACGAGCAAAATCCCTCCATGTTTGTCATATTCCACGACGCCGGAGCTTTGCCAGCATTTCTCATCACATTGCAACGCAAGGACTAGAGGAAATGAGAATATTTTGATATGAGTTCGCCCCTGGAAGTACACTAATATCAGCAACATTGGTGCACTATATCTTCAAATAGCTTAACATGCTTCTTTTGTGCCTTATTCAAACTCGTCATGCGTGTTTACTTGTATGACAGACATGGTAGAGTCACTGTGCAGTGCTGTATGTACGATATGTAATGTTATATGTGTTCTGGGTGTCTCAGCTACTTTATTTGCTCATGTATGCGAATTCGTACTTATTTCTTTTTACACTTCTATATATTCTTGGTGTCGTGCCTTTGATCAGTATTATTAGCGTACTTTCAGCGGGGACTTCCATGAGCTTTACTGTCACTTGCCTTTTACTTAGCATTATTCTTTTCTTTGGAACCACTTTCGACCTTGGCGAAAAGTTTTGCCGTTGACGTGTGCTGGAACCAACGCATACCGTATTTTTGGGTGTATAGCCCCATGGGGCTATACAAAAATCGAGAGGTCTGATGGGGGGTTATACACTGGGGGGATATACACTGGGGGGATATATGGGACAAAATTTATGTTTTTGAGAGGTGTGTAGAGGCATGTTTTTGAGGCCAAAAGTATGTGTTTTAGGGCATAATCGCGGTCAAAACAGGGTTATTCTAGTACAAGACATGCTCAGCTAAGCCTACTGGCATAGCAGCATGGTGTAGGAGTAGCTGTAGCTAGCATAGGACCAGCTACATAGGTAGGTCAGGTACCTTCCAGTACATGGGGGTTATACACCAGGGGGGGGATATACACTGGGCAAAATTTATGTTTTGCCAATGGGGGTTATACACTGGGGGGATATACAATGGGGGATATACACCCAAAAATACGGTATCCAACTGCACATCTTTTCCTGTGGGTCAAAAGTGGATGAGATGTGATGTAAGGGAGGTGAAGGTGTTCCAAGGAAAGATTGTTACTATTAGGCTACTCCGAGCGATGCTAACTGGTGTCATGCTCTACATTGTGTCCAGTAATTTTGCCAGCTGTAGTTGAAGGTTCTAGTGATACCTACCTGGTACTGTAGAACAAGATGTAACAAATTTCATGTTCAGATAAATTCCATGTACGGAAGGCTACCTTCTTCCTTTCGCAACACATACATGGGACATGACGTGAGATATGAAACACGTTTTTTCTGTTTGCCCAACATAACGGTGGAATGCGAAATTTCCGAAGTCGCGCAAGGCTTTTCACGTGAAAGAACTCTAAAATTGGGTAAAAATGTCGGTGAAGGTGAAATCAACGAAAAAATGTTCCGCCACTTCAGAAATCTACGCATTCTCTTCATGGAACGACTACTATACAAAATAAAACATCACATTTTGAGAAGAATGCAGTTGTCTTTCCTTCCTACCTGAACTTTGATACAAACACAAATTGCACAATTTTATTCTAGTGAATTTAGCATCAGCAGTTGCTTCAGCACCTTCGTCTGGCTCGTTTCTCGCACTTCTCCAGCCAAAAACATCTCATCCACAACTGCGTACACCTGTAAGAAAAACATAGTAAGTGGTTGGTAGGACACTAGTCCGCTACACACGGAGCGAGTAAACTCACGAGGAATTCCCCGTACGTATGCGATGAAGCATAGGGAGGCCAGTGAATTCACCGTGAGTGATGAGAAAAATTTTGCGGTTAAGAGCAAGTGAGAATGCTCTACACAAAAAAATAAAACTCGAAGTTCAAACTCACCGTCGAATTCACATTGAGTTTTATTCATCACGTGTGTAGCCCACTACTGTGGGGTAAACAGACATCGGCACGGTATTCGGGGTGGGGTATGTAATTTGGGATTCTCCATAGTAAGGCTGTGAACTTTGGGGTATGTACAGGGTGTTCCATTTGGATATGAAATGTCGTTTGGGGTTATAAATTGGGAACCACTAGAGTTAAGACGTTGAAATTTTTCCTGCAGATACCCAAGAATATGCATAACCTTGTGTAAAAATTTCGTCTCAAAACTCCAATTTGAACATAAGATATTGGTAGCTCAAGATTCGACCACGAAAATCACAAGTTCTTGAATCGCAAGTCTGGTGTTCAGGCGAATTTTTGTGGCATCTTCAACATAAAGTCATTCAGTATGTGGGAACACACCACGAATATTATTTTACAGTTCTGGGGAAATCTTCAGCTTACTATAATAACATGGTAGCTTGTTTGGAGAAAATCCACCAGGAAAAATTGGGGAGTCAGATAGGGCGAACAGTACTGGCTGGCAACTGCCAGGCTACTGCTGGTTTGGTTTTGTCTGAGTTGAGTTTTGAAGTGAACTGATATTTGCATGCAGAAAGTCAGGAAAGAAAAATGTCTCCTTTGGGATTTCCTGTTGCCCTGTCAAACAGATCCCACGTATTTACTAGCACTATGATGAGAATATCACAAAATTTGTCTATTTTTATACACGGTTATGCATATTCTTGGGTATCTGCAGGAAAAATTTTAGCGTCTTAACTCTAGTGGTTATAGTGGTTATAACCTCAAACGACATTTCATATCCAAATGGAACACCCTGTAGTTTTTTCAATATATGGGAGTGGGGCTATGTGAGGGGGTGGGTGGGGGTGTGCTGTACATACCCCCAACTGACCCCAGGCTGACGTCTGGGTAAACCCGGCCAAGGGAAAATCCGGCCACCCAAGCTTTCTGGGCTGCCTATATCAGCAACCAATGGACCGATTCTGAGACAAAAATGTCGATCGATTCCTTGAATTCTCCTCTTTCAAATCATTCGAGCTATTTGACTCGTCATTTGCTAAAACTGCAAGCTCAAAGGAGATTTGGTGGCCAGATTACCCCATAGTACCCTTCTAAAAAGGAAAGCGCAGTTTAACCCCTCCTCTATTTGACAGGTCGCAACGACCAAAATGCGACCCCAGACGACAAAATTGACAAAGTGTCCAGAACGCCTTCGGTAGCATTTTTGGAAAAATTGTTTGCAAAAATGCGACCAAAATGCGACCTAGTGCGATCGCATGCGATACAAATGCGATGGTAATGCGATACAAATGCGATACTCAGGCGATCGCATTTTGGTCGCACTAGGTCGCATTTTGGTCGCTGCGACCTGCCACATAGAGGAGGGGTTAACACATACCCCGACCTGGCGTCATTGTTGGCAATAACTTGTTCACTTGCTGTCGGTTTTGTTGTCCGTTTTGTTGCTTGTTGTCCGTTTTTATATGGGTTTTGTCGGTTTTGTTGTCCGTTGTCAGTTTTGTTGACCACGGACAACAAAACCGACAACACCCATACAAAAACGGACAACAACAACAACAAGACGGACAACAAAACCGACTACAAGTGAACAAGTTGTTGCCAACAATGACGCCAGGTAGGGGTATGTGTTAAGTCAAAACCGAACCTTGTAAAAGTTGAACACCAGATCTAGTTCGCAGACATTATGGAAGTATTCGTTGAGAACTTCGACAAAATTGTGAATCGCCTCCAAGTAGTAGAGATTGTTATCGGTAATGTCCACACAGATGCAGAAGTACAGACCCGCGTAACGACGGTAGATAATCTTGAAGTTGCGGAACTGCAACAAAAAGTAAACACGAGTACCTCAATACAATTATCCACGAGCAGTACAGTGCTCGCAAATTGATTGAAGACTAATGTTGTAGAGCGCTTCTCTGGAAAAGCACCTTAGGTACCTTTGTTTTGTTCCAGAATCCATTTTTCAGGCATATTGGGACTTCCGCATCACTTTCTAGGCCGCCGTTCCATTGAGAATCTCCTGAAAATTCAGAAATCGGGTGGTAGGCCCTTTTGTTGCCCCCTTTGTGCCACGCACTTTTCCTGAACAAACTTACCATCGATCGACGCCTCTTGATTCGAGGAATTCCGTTCTGGCCATGCCCTTTCGATATTTCGAAATAAATATATTGAATTCGTCGATGAGAAAATTGCGAGTTCCTTTTGTTTTTCGTTTCTTTTTTTGCGCGCCTCGCGCACGACGGAGCACGTACTCCTAGGCGCAGCGAAGCGGAGCGCGCGCTCTAGGAGTACGTGCTCCGTCGTGCGCGCGGCGCGCAAAAAAAGAAACGAAAAACAAAAGGAACTCGCAATTTTCTCATCGACGAATTCAATATATTTATTTCGAAATATCGAAAGGGCATGGCCAGAACGGAATTCCTCGAATCAAGAGGCGTCGATCGATGGTAAGTTTGTTCAGGAAAAGTGCGTGGCACAAAGGGGGCAACAAAAGGGCCTACCACCCGATTTCTGAATTTTCAGGAGATTCTCAATGGAACGGCGGCCTGGAAAGTGATGCGGAAGTCCCAATATGTCTGAAAAATGGATTCTGGAACAAAACAAAGGTACCTAAGGTGCTTTTCCAGAGAAGCGCTCTACAACATTAGTCTTCAATCAATTTGCGAGCATAGTAAAGGCTGTTGGGTTGGTCGATGGCGACCCCGCGGATATGTAGTGAAAGTTTGAATCGGTGCATCTGAGGTGGTAGACGTCATCTGATGTCAATTCTTCTTCTCACTCGCTCCTTTTCCACTCCCAGATGATTGAACAAGGTCGACGACCCCGCAGACACCGATCCAAACTTTCACTAAATGCTGCGGGGTCGCCATCGACTGACGCAATAGCCTTACTACATATGGTGGATGGATACTGTTCAAAAATTCCATCCATACTGTTTTCTTGGCTGTGTTTTCGTCTGTCCAAATGAAAATTCAATGAACAGCATTGACAGCCACACAGTACGTGTGGCTTCTCTGAATGCGGCATCAAGCCGGGTTTTTAGTCGGTTTTGATGTGCGTATATTTGTGTGCGTGTATGCCAAAAAACAACGTACTATGCTTATTTTATGGAATTTTATGCAATTTTTTTGACTATTTTATCATAAAATTTGCATAGTATTATGGTTTTGTGGTAAAACGTGAAAAAATACGCTTGTCAAATATACGCACACAAATATACGCACATCAAAAAACCGACTAATAACCCGGCTTCATACCGCGTTCACCAGACGGTCATCTCCATACATCCGTGAATTCGTACATCCGTACACAACGTACTCCTAGATACATCGGACGTTTGCGGACGTTACGGATTTTCGGACCGTCTGGTGAACGCGGCATCAATATCATATCGGGTAAGGCTAATGCCGCATTCAGATTCGCAATGTACGTCCAACGTAAGTTCGTGTGGTGTCTCTGCCTTTTCGGATGTCCGTTGGACGTACGTCGCTTATGTGAACGCAGCATAACGCTAATAGACAGCTTTATATTACCTCGACAAAATTCGTATGCTTCGCGTCGCGTACGGTGACGACCGCATGCACTTCCTCGATCAGTTTCTGCTTTTCGTCGTCATCAAAGTGCATGTACCACTTGGCCAATCGAGTTTTGCCAGCTCGATTCTGGATCAGAATAAAGCGGATCATGACGTGCGTGCGTGTAATCCACTCTCCGCTGCTTCCGTATTGTTTCTTTTCGCGTTCTGAACTGTTTGTTCCTTTCAAATTTTTGTTTCGTTCCCTTTTCTTTCCTCTCTTCCTTTTCGTTTCTCCTAAAAGTGTTGCCAACCGTCCGGGTTGCCAACTTTGCTAACAGAGTTCCATTCAGCCACAAATTCTGATCAGTTACCTTGAACTGCACAACTCGATGACCCGAAGGTTTCCAAACAGGTTCAGCTGAGAAAACGCAGCAACGTTTTACTACGAGTCTACGAGAAGCAACACAAACGCATCTTCTTGCACAGTGACTGGCGCTGTTTCGTACAATATCCTTTCATGTTGTCAGTGCATTGCAGAACCAAACCAGAGTTTCACACTTCCACCAACCATCATACGCCATTGATATTTATTGACCATGGCAACAAAAACTGAGCGCAGAAAGCAAGTCCAATCCGACAACTGGCCTGGAACCTCGTCAAATGCCTCCGAAAATTATCAAGAATTCATACGAAGGGGTCACGAAGCAGCCTACAATTATCACCATCGCAAAGAGCAGAGATATCGAGGACTGATAGTAACACTTGTGGAGCTGCTTTTCCTCTTGAAGCGCATCATTTTCGCGCTGATAACAACACTGCTTAGCCTGGCCGCATTACTGCTCATGTACCCTGTGGAAATACTGCTAAATGTACTGTATCTGTTGGAAAGAATTGGGAAAACGATGGTATGCCGACCGATATTCACCTTGTGGGCAGCAATCAAACAAAAGCAGAGAGAAAGCTAAAAAGCAAGCAGTGATGAAAGATATGATGAGCCATATATTTACGTACAGCAGCAGAAAAAAATATCGAATCGTGTGACAATGTGGCATTCACTGGCATTTGCTTTGCGTTTAAAACACTACTGGACGATGCATTTGTGTTACAGACAAGTGACGGAACCACGAACACATACGAATAAGTAATGAATGTATGCATAATACTTATTAGAAGGGCAAAAACCCATCACTAAAGAACAACGACAATTTTTGACAAATTCAACAAAAAAACTCAAGCATTCGTTTCCCAAGTACATACAGTACGTAGTAATCACAGGAATAAGCCAATAAAAGCTGAAAAATTCGCCCGCATACAGCACCGTACCGCTTCGTACATAACAGATAGGGATAGGGTACTGTGGGGTAAACCCGGCCACGGGGTAAATCCGGTCACCTAAGCTCGTTTCAGCAAGCGATGAACCTTTGAGATGAGAAGATTGGTAGGCCTTACAACATGCGTCACAATCGGTCCACTGGTTGCTGAGAAATGCAGTCCTGGATGACCGGTTTTTCTCATGGCTGGGCTATACCACCACAGTACCTTACCTACATAGTCGAGAATGAAATTTACCAGATGTGCAAGGGAATCGAACCCTGGACCTCTCGTGTTCTAGGCGAGCGCCTTGACCATTGAGCAACACACACCCACACCTGGATGACCTCAACCACACAATTTCCCCTTTTGATCATGAGCCAGTTTTATCATATCTGTCAGTCTTCCATCATTCTAGTTTTCAATGTTGCAGCAGCAGCAGCAGTTTGTTGATTCTTCCCCTCCTCCTTTTCCTCCGATGACATCCACCGAAATTTCCCCGATTTACCGCCACTTTTCTCCACGAGACGAATCTCCTCCACGACGAGGCGATGTCCACCCACCGATTTGCACATGTCGTAGAGGGTGAGACAGGCGAGCGCCACTCCCGTTAGTGCCTCCATCTCCGCCCCCGTCCTCGCGGCGCATTTCACGCGCGCCTCCACGTCCACGGCGCAATCAACCGGGTTCAAGTAACAGGCAACCTGGGGGAAAGGAAGAAAGGAAAAATAATGATCATTTCAAGCAGATTTATTCGCTGCTACTTGCGCTTAGATTCCTGGTCGGTCGAGTGCGTGAGGTTGCCCCGGGTCACTACCAGGTACGAAACATCAAATTCACAAGTTTACCCAGGGCAATCTCACGACATAACGCAGACATTATTCACGAGCTGCATTAAGCGCTAGTACTGGGTCACCAGGTGACCGCGCTGATTTAATCTTGACTTTCAGTGCAACTTTGATCGGAAAGGGGGAAGGCATGTTGCCTACCGCTACCGATAGGCGATGTTTGACTGGCCCGACAACACGCTACGCCGAGTTGGAGTTGCGTTACCCGCTCAACGCAACGCAGATATCGACGTTCAACGCAGATATCGACGTCAACGCAGATATCGACGTTCAACGCAGATATCGACGTTCGACGCAGATATCGACGTCAATAATGCAGATATCGACGTTCGACGCAGATATCGACGTCAACGCAGATATCGACGTTCGACGCAGATATCGACGTTCGACGCAGATATCGACGTCAACGCAGATATCGACGTTCGACGCAGATATCGACGTCAACGCAGATATCGACGTTCAACGCAGATATCGACGTTCGACGCAGATATCGACGTCAACGCAGATATCGACGTTCAACGCAGATATCGACGTCAACGCAGATATCGACGTTCGACGCAGATATCGACGTTCAACGCAGATTATGAAAGCTACTCAAATCTTTATTTTTCTCCAATAATAACGCCGGCATAGATGATGATGTTGTTTCGTACGTACGTACGTACGTACGTATTTCGATCAAGTTTTCGTTGATGTTTGCTACTTTTTCCTGCGATCACTAATATCTGCGTCAAACGTCGATATCTGCGTCGAATGTCGATATCTGCGTTGAACGTCGATATCTGCGTTGACGTCGATATCTGCGTTGAACGTCGATATCTGCGTTGCGTTCGCCGCGCAACGCAACTCCAACTTCGGCGTTCAGCGTTCGTTGTGAACGGGCCATGAGGCTGTGTGTGTTCGACACGGGTCTATTCAACCGCCTACCGCAACTTCCCTTCGTACCCCCTTACCGATCAAAAGTTGCACTGAACGTCACGGCTAAATCAGAGGGGTCACCTCGCGACCCAGTACTGGCGCTTAGCGCCACCCGTGAATAGAATAGTACATGCCGTAACAACGTACCTGTACATCGCTCAGCGGGATATTATGACAGAGCGGGATCAGATCGGCCGTCCGTTTGGCCGCCATCACTCCAGCAACCTGCGCCACGGTTAAGGCGTCGCCCTTGGCCAGCTGGTTCTCCTCCAGCAATCCCAAGACTTCCGGCGTCACGCGCAGTCTTCCTCGCGCCGTCGCAATTCGCTGAGTCGTCGCCTTCTCGCTCACGTCCACCATGGAAGCTCGACCCGTGGCCGGGTCCAAGTGCGACAGTTGCTGCTGATTGGCTGCCGCCGCCTCGCCGCCGCTCTCTGATTGGCTACTGCGGCTGATGACGTCAGAACTCGCTGATTGGCTGCTGAGCGAAGCGGCAGCGTCGTCATTGGCTGGAATTATCGAGGTGGTCGGTCTTTCCGCGCCGCTCCGCTCTTCAATTTGGGCAACTCCTCGCATCAAATGAAATCCGGTTACATCGCTATCGAAAGGGGGCGGAGACTGGGCAACAACGAATCCGCGCAGAACGCAGAGCCGCAGAACGCAGAATAAATTGCGCAGAACGCAGAGACGCAGAATACAGGGTGTAAATGGCGCAGAATAGTGATTGCTTAGCGTGCTGTGATGTTTAGAAAAGACGCATCAAGACATGTACTCCTAGAGAGCTGCACGCGCCCACCAAAACCTGGGTGGGAAAGTTAGTTTGACAATCTCAAAATTTCAAAAACTTTTTGGTAAACTAATAGTGCCACTCCTAAAAGCTTGCATTAGTGCAGTCAAAGGTCAACACAGCACCCTGGCAAGAAGCCATAATGAGGTAAATTTGTTGGCAGGTTATCATTGGGAGCGACGACAAAGATGGTGATAACTGTAGGCTGCTTCGTGACCCCTTCGTATGAATTCTTGATAATTTTCGGAGGCATTTGACGAGGTTCCAGGCCAGTTGTCTGTTTGGACTTGCTTTCTGCGCTCAGTTTTTGTTGCCATGGTTAATAAATATCAATGGCGTACGATGGTGGGGTGGAAGTGTGGAACTCTGTTTTGGTTCTATAGCAATGCACTGTGAAAAAAATTGAAAGGATATTGTACAACATGCGCCACAGCGCCAGTCACTGTGCAGGAAGATGCGTGTGTTGTTTCTCGTAGACTCGTTGCGTTTTCTCAGCTGAACCTGTTTGGAAACCTTCGGGTCATCGTCTCATCGAGTTGTGCAGTTCACGGTAAATGATCAGAATTTGTGGCTGAATGGAACTCTGTTAGCAAACTTGGCAACCCAAACGGTTGGCAACACTTTTAGGAGAAACAAAAAGGAAAGAGAGGAAAAAAAGGAAACGAAACAAAACGAACAAACAAAAGGAACGAACACTTCAGAACGCGAAAGGAACAATACGGAAGTAACGGAGAGTGGATTACACGCACGCAGGTCATGATCCGCTTTATTCTGATCCAAAATCGAGCTGGCAAAACCCGATTGGCCAAGTGGTACATGCATTTTGATGACGACGAGAAGCAGAAACTGATCGAGGAAGTGCATGCGGTCGTCACCGTTCGCGACGCAAAGCATACGAATTTTGTCGAGGTACTCTAATATATGCTGTCTATTAGCGTTATGCCGCGTTCACATAAGCGACGTACGTCCAACGGACATCCGAAAAGGCAGAGACACCACACGAACTTACGTTGGACGTACATTGCGAATCTGAATGCGGCATTAGCCTTACCCGATATGATATTGATGCCGCGTTCACCAGACGGTCCGAAAATCCGTAGCGTCCGCAAACGTCCGATGTATCTAGGAGTACGTTGTGTACGGATGTACGAATTCACGGATGTATGGAGATGACCGTCTGGTGAACGCGGTATGAAGCCGGGTTATTAGTCGGTTTTTTGATGTGCGTATATTTGTGTGCGTATATTTGACAAGCGTATTTTTTCACGTTTTACCACAAAACCATAATACTATGCAAATTTTATGATAAAATAGTCAAAAAAATTGCATAAAATTCCATAAAATAAGCATAGTACGTTGTTTTTTGGTATACACGCACACAAATATACGCACATCAAAACCGACTAAAAACCCGGCTTGATGCCGCATTCAGAGAAGCCACGTACTGTGTGGCTGTCAATGCTGTTCATTGAATTTTCATTTGGACAGACGAAAACACAGCCAAGAAAACAGTATGGATGGAATTTTTGAACAGTATCCATCCACCATATGTAGTAAGACTATTGCGTCAGTCGATGGCGAACCCGCGGTATTTAGTGAAAGTTTGGATCGGTGTCTGCGGGGTCGTCGACCTTGTTCAATCATCTGGGAGTGGAAAAGGAGCGAGTGAGAAGAAGAATTGACATCAGATGACGTCTACCACCTCAGATGCACCGATTCAAACTTTCACTACATATCCGCGGGGTCGCCATCGACCAACCCAACAGCCTTTACTATGCTCGCAAATTGATTGAAGACTAATGTTGTAGAGCGCTTCTCTGGAAAAGCACCTTAGGTACCTTTGTTTTGTTCCAGAATCCATTTTTCAGACATATTGGGACTTCCGCATCACTTTCCAGGCCGCCGTTCCATTGAGAATCTCCTGAAAATTCAGAAATTGGGTGGTAGGCCCTTTTGTTGCCCCCTTTGTGCCACGCACTTTTCCTGAACAAACTTACCATCGATCGACGCCTCTTGATTCGAGGAATTCCGTTCTGGCCATGCCCTTTCGATATTTCGAAATAAATATATTCAATTCGTCGATGAGAAAATTGCGAGTTCCTTTTCTTTTTCGTTTCTTTTTTTTGCGCGCCGCGCGCACGATGGAGCACGTACTCCTAGGCGCAGCGAAGCGGAGCGCGCGCTCTAGGAGTACGTGCTCCATCGTGCGCGCGGCGCGCAAAAAAAGAAACGAAAAAGAAAAGGAACTCGCAATTTTCTCATCGACGAATTCAATATATTTATTTCGAAATATCGAAAGGGCATGGCCAGAACGGAATTCCTCGAATCAAGAGGCGTCGATCGATGGTAAGTTTGTTCAGGAAAAGTGCGTGGCACAAAGGGGGCAACAAAAGGGCCTACCACCCAATTTCTGAATTTTCAGGAGATTCTCAATGGAACGGCGGCCTAGAAAGTGATGCGGAAGTCCCAATATGCCTGAAAAATGGATTCTGGAACAAAACAAAGGTACCTAAGGTGCTTTTCCAGAGAAGCGCTCTACAACATTAGTCTTCAATCAATTTGCGAGCACTGTACTGCTCGTGGATAATTGTATTGAGGTACTCGTGTTTACTTTTTGTTGCAGTTCCGCAACTTCAAGATTATCTACCGTCGTTACGCGGGTCTGTACTTCTGCATCTGTGTGGACATTACCGATAACAATCTCTACTACTTGGAGGCGATTCACAATTTTGTCGAAGTTCTCAACGAATACTTCCATAATGTCTGCGAACTAGATCTGGTGTTCAACTTTTACAAGGTTCGGTTTTGACTTAACACATACCCCTACCTGGCGTCATTGTTGGCAACAACTTGTTCACTTGTAGTCGGTTTTGTTGTCCGTCTTGTTGTTGTTGTTGTCCGTTTTTGTATGGGTGTTGTCGGTTTTGTTGTCCGTGGTCAACAAAACTGACAACGGACAACAAAACCGACAAAACCCATATAAAAACGGACAACAAGCAACAAAACGGACAACAAAACCGACAGCAAGTGAACAAGTTATTGCCAACAATGACGCCAGGTCGGGGTATGTGTTAAAGGGGAACTTTGCGCGGAAAATTCGGGGTAAGGCTACACACATCATTAGATAGAGCATAAAAAATGCTGCAAAACGCACCAAGTCCCATCCCTCTACGTTGCGTCATTCTTGAGTTACAGGCAAAATACTGATCAGTGAGCCAGAAACTCAGCTTGAGAGCATGTAGCTCGCTAACCACTGCACCAATCTGAATAATTTTTCTTCCACCATGTGCTCCGTTTGGTGTTCTACCTTTTTGTTGAATAAAGTTTTGCTGTATCTTCACTGCCTGTGGAATGGGAGGCCAAAAAACAGGTGTCCTTGCGCAGTTTAGCACATGTGTCAGGACAGGTGTCCTTGCGCAGTTACATGCTTCGTCTGTCTTGCTATTCATCGAGCGTGCTAAGATTCATAGCGAACTCTGGCTGAACATATAATATGTACTATGAATGAACACAACACATTGATTTTGCCGTGTTTGTTGTGTGTATTTTGCAGAATTCATCCAGGGAATCTCACAGTTCAGCGTTAAGGGCGATAAACACGTCAAGCTGCGATGTAAGTCAAGTGAACCTCGTATTCGCCTCTCTCGATTAACAGTGCGTTACTCAAGCACAGCAAACCTGTAGTATTTTTTACAAAGTGTACACAAAACTTTCACAAGTTTTCTTGCAAGTGTTGTGTAGATTTTGAAAAAAATTACTACAGGTGTGCTGTGCGTGAGTGTGATAAATACTGCATGTTAACCACGTGCAGGTTGAGAACAACGCACGCTGTTATCGAGAGAGGCGAATATCATGTTCCCAGTTTATGTACTATTCACCGGTTGCGCTGAAATTTCTGAGTTGTCGCTAGCTAGCTGCTGACCCTTCTGTTTTACACTGATTTTCAGTGCAATTTTGCATCAGTGCTGATCAAAAATTGCAATGTAAATAGATGTAAGAATCAACCCTGAAATTTTTAGCGCAACTGGTCAATAGGTAGTGTAGTGTGAGATAATTGGAGGTGATGGTTGTTTTATCTTTTCTCAAAGTAATTGCTTTGAGGTGTTGTATACGCACTTTCTCCTTGTACACCAAGGCTAGCCATTGGGATTAGTGTGCTACACACGTGGTGATAAAGTCCCGGGGGATTCCCCGTAAGTATGCGATGAAGCATAGGGAGGCTAATTCACCGGGAGTTTGAAACTCACAAACGTGTGAACACATGAGAAAAATTTCGCGCGTGTGAGCAAGTTGAGAATGCTCTCACTAAACGCAAAACAAAACGCGAAGTTCAAACGCACCGTGAATTCGCCTTGAGTTTATTCACCACGTGTGTAGCGCACTATGGACGATATGCGGTAACGCGATTGGGTTGGTCGATAACGACCCCGCGGTATTTAGTGAGAGTTTCGATCGGTGCCTGCGGGGTGGTCGACCTTGTTCAGTCATCTGGGAGCGGAAAAGGAGCGAGTGAAAAGAAGAATTGACAGCAAAAGTGATGTCGACGACACCGCAGACACCGATCCAAACTTTCACTGAATTACCGCGGGTTCGCTATCGACCAACCCAATCGCGTTACCGCATATGGTAAATTGTATGGTTTGTCTATTATGTGTTTCAGTCGCGTTCCGTATCTATGACATGGATCGTGACGGCTACATTTCCAACGGGGAGCTGTTCCACGTGTTGAAAATGATGGTGGGCAACAACCTGAAGGATACGCAACTACAGCAGATTGTCGACAAGACAATACTCTTCCACGACAAAGACGGAGACGGAAAGATCTCCTTTGACGAATTTTGCGAGGTAAGTTCAGGCTTGCCTCTTCTTGTACGCTTGTTGAGACAACAGATGGCAACCGTATTCATTTACCGTTGCGTAGCCCCATATAGCCTAATGGGGCTGTGCTGTACCTAATGGGGTAAAGTTCTATAAGCACCAATGGGCCTGAAAGGTTCCATTCATAGTTTGACAAAAGAGCTGGAAGGTCGTTGCTAGAGGAAAGCTGAGTCAAGAGGCTATTTTTGCGTTGCATCCGTGTTTACGTCACGGAAATTCTCGTCATCCCATGGACATGATGGACCAATGTCCAATGGTGCACGAACGTTTCAATATGACAGATTCCCTATGACCTTCCAGCTTTACTTTACATCATTCTGCTAATGCATAGCGTAGGCGGGGGGGGGGGGGGGTGGAAATGGTGTGCTGGCTCGGAATATGCAGTCGTTTTGTAATGCTATTGCACGGATATGTAAAGTGAGCGAAGTAGGGTACTGCGGGGTAATCCCGGCCATGGGGTAAACCCGGCCACCTAAGCTCCAAGAAGAGGAACATACAAAGACTCGATTGATATGATATCAGTGTCAATCAGTCCATTGGTTGCTGAGATATGCAGCCCTGAAATGTAGATGGCCGGATTTCCCCATGGCCGGGTTTACCCCATAGTACCCTATTCGGTAGCGTAAGTATCTATATTATAGTGTAGTGTAGGCTAATAATAGTTACGCTGTAAACGTAGTGCGCATATATTTTTCGTTCGTGGGATATTGTAAAGATTTATCATCACTGCGAACAACTGCGTGCGTACTCACTTGCAACGCAAATTCAGTGTGTCATCTGCGCAATTTTTCTGTGCATGTCACGCACTCAAGCCAGGGACAAAAGTTCTGCCGCCTTTTATGTACGTACGTACGTATGTATTTGCTCGAAATTTTGCATAGTTTCCAATCATTACGCACACTTTTGAACATTGGAAAAAGTTTTTATCAATTTCTCACACGACACACCTAAGGATGCCATGCAATGCTGTATGTTCTGTGATATGTTTCTCAACAGGTGGTAGAGCATACAGAAGTCCATAAGAAAATGGTATTGGAAAACATATGATGGTTCGGTTCCGGTCATGGGAAAAAGTGTCAACGTTATAACTACTGGTTCACGATACGCAAGCTTCTTCCTACATTGACAACTGTGGGCAGAGAAAAAGTGGCCAAGTTTTTGCATCTTCAGTCCTTTATATTTTTGCTACACATTCGGTATTGTAAACCTGTATCTTTTCTTCACAAACATCACCAAGTATCACGGTCACGTCATCATGTTTGTACGCTAGAATGCTGTTTACACTTTTTCCCCAAACTTTTTCAAGTGCTGCTCGCCTCAGCATGTTTGTGTTTTGTGTCAGGTGGTGTGGTGTTTTGTGTTTGTCTTGGCTTGATCCTGCCTTTTAGCTGGATTGCAACTTTTCAACTCTGTGAGCACTATACGTAAATTACAGTGAAGCTTGTGAGTTAGTTTGTGCTATAGGTGGTTGGAAATATGGATGTCCATAAGAAGATGGTTGTTAACCCGTGACATTTAGCATCGTATTGTCACGGGACCAGAGGACCGTCTTCGTTTCGAGTTTTTCGAGAAAGGAACCTTCATCTGTGTAATACAGTACTTGTGTCTGTCGCTTTAGCTGTCAAAATTTGAGTTTACCTCAGCTGAAGACTATTTTATTGTACTTGCATATCTACGTACAGTAATGTAAGATATGATATGCAGTATGTTGCGAAGTGTGGATGTATTGTGGAGCTTTTAGAATTTTATAAATTATGCTTTGGACTACATGGAATGGTAGTGTGTAATAGTATGTACGTACGTACGGTTTCGTATGAAGAGCAGTGAATGCGTAGTTTGTAGTCGTACAGAGATACAACGTACTGTCTATTGTACATACGGTGGGTACATTGCAGGCCTATGTAACTAATACTCTGAACCTGAAGTGTCAGTCAAGTTGCTTGTCCAAGCTTACTCCCGATATTCCTAGTGTGACGGCAGAACTGTGTAAGTTTATATGTGATCAGCAGTGCTAAAGGCTGACTTGAAATATGTTGACATTTATCAGATGTAGGGTAGTATATGGTAAACTCGGCCATGGGAAAATCCGGCCACCTATAGTCTGGCCAATAGCAGTTGGCACCTGAACTCAAGGCGCATTGCGTAAAATAGATTTACAAATGCGGATTTCTGTCCACGCTTCGTGTACTCCTATTTAGCAGAAGTCATGCAAACTACGCAACTCGCCTTGAGTCCAGGTGCCAACTGCTATTGGCCAGACTATAGTTTCATTGCTGCCTAAGCCTATCTCAACAACTATTACTCTCCTTTTTCAAAATGAGCTACTTCGTTTTTCATTTGCTGAACAGCAACGCAAGTTACATAATAAAATGGAGCTTAGGTTGCCGTATTTACCCCATGGCCCAGGTTTACCTCACAATACCCGTGTTTGGAGAGCTCATACTCTATCTGTCATCGTATTGTGTCCTCTATCGCGTTGTGTCATGCTGCGTCTATCCCCTACCTTCGACTATGTATTGCGCGAAATTTTCAACGCTACTGCTATGAATTGAATTGGTAGTCGGTGCGATATTACCGTACCTAAACGTGTACCTACGTACATACGTGAAGGAAGCTGTGCATTGTTTTGTGTCGTGTTGCCCAGAGAGTAAAAGCTTTTTGCTCGCTCATCAGTGGTTAGCTGTTCCAGCTAGCTATCGATTTTTGGCTGAGCGCGCCAGCTAACGCGTGTACCACCGGCTTAGTATCCGGGGGGGTGCTCTCTTTGTGTATAAAAGGGCTACCCTTTGCTTTATCAGTGGGTAAACAGAACCTGTGCAATGTTACGTATGTACATACAGTACTACGTGTAAAATATAGGCTATATACTGCTCCAATAGTACACTGGAAGAAATTTCAGGATTTGCTATGTTGTTACTTTAGCTACGAAGTTGAACATATGAGTTGAGTATTCCAGTTCTTTACACAGTCATGAAGAGGAATACTTTGAGACTGTTGAAAGCATGCAGTCAACTGGCTCAGTGCCAAGGCAGGAACCATGGTACCGCCGCGGCCGAAATTGCAAGTGCCACTTCTACGGGACGTCGGGCGGCTTCCAAGGTAGAGCTTTTCTTCGATCCATGAAGAACACTATACAAGTATGTTATTTAGGCCTCTCTACTGTCTACTACTACACGTGTCTGGTAGTTTAGCGGCATGGCAGTTGCCAGCCCACACGTAGTTCTTGTGTCAACTTGACTTTGACAGCACGATAGTATTTGCAGGCGAACGCCGAAACATCAAACTTTCTGGTTGATACCTTCGGACGCGCTCATTCATATCTCAGGATTTCACTCTCGGAACGCTGCAACTTGCGATGTGAGTACGTATGTACATGATGGTGCGGG